>JASTWK010001097.1:0-51476 GCA_030770225.1 Temnothorax unifasciatus
TAAAAGGATTATGGGCTGAAATAGCCTATGAATTACATGTAACTGGTAAGAAAAAATAAAATATATAATTAAGATAAATAATTTAAATAATATTATAAAAATAATATAAGAAATAATATATATATATATACAACAATTTATAACAAAAACTATAATTTTATAGAGGATTTTGTAAAAACCCGATGGAAATCTCTTCGGGACAGATTTTTCCGGGAGAATAAAAAATTAATAACGAAAAGTGGACAAGCAGCTACACAAAATTCAACTTGGCTCTTATGGGAGAGCCTGGCATTTTTAAAACAAGTGTCGCAACCGCGGCCGTAAGCATATTATTTTTTATATTATAATTATCTTTAATAATGAAATAATTTAAGAAACAATAATTAATTGAGTATCTTTACTACATACATATAATAATATAATTTGTAATGCAATTCATTTTTTCTATTAGAACAATAACGAATATGTCACATGAAACCGAAAGCAATAATGAATGTCATGATGAATCATTTGCATCACAAGAAAATTCGCAATTTATTAACCTTATTGGTGTCCCAAATAATCGAAATCCAAGTCAAAGTAAAAATTTTTATAACATAATATTTTTATAACATAATAATCTGAGCAATAAAAATAATTAAAACAAAACCAAAATTAAAACGTACATTTAATATTAATAATAACGATCACTTAACAGTTTAATAAAATTACAAGTCTCTATATGTACAGCTGAAGAACTATTAAAATATTGGAGGCCCTTCTTCACAACCTTGTTCTTCAAATTCTCGTGAAAAAGATGCCACACCACAACAAAGTTCCCTTAAGCGCCCTTCACTCTTTATAGAAAAATCTTCTACGTCTAGTTCATCTATTAAAAGAAAAAAAGGTTATTTATATAAAATATTATTTAAGAAATTATATATACAGTAAAACCTCGTTTATCCGAGGTAATGTGGGGAAGGGGTACCTCGGATAAGCGAAAACTCGGATAACACGGAATAAATAAAAAAAACTCGAAACTTCCCTTATTTTTGGTATATTTAAAATGGGACAAGGGAATTTAACCACATTAACATATGAAAATGAAAAATTAACAAACGTGCATTAATTTTTCGCGTAACAAGCATTACTTATTACAAACGCGGTTTAAGAAAGTCAGTGATAGAGCACTGCTTCAACCTGCTCATTCGTTTTTTAGCTGCAATATCTCGCCATCGTTTCATCAATAAGAGATTTAATCCTTCTTCGTGGCTGATTACCGGACTTTCTTCCGCCTCGCCGTCTTCTATATCATCCGCGATTTCTACTCCAGAATTTACGAGTTGGCCAATTTCGTCGTCTGTAAGTTTTTCTTCACAATCGTCACCATGAACCCATTCCTCAGTATCGTTTCTTTCGACGTTTTCACAACCAGGAATTTGCTCCATGATGCTATGCAGATCTACATCGTCTGCTATTTCATCGCTTTGATTGTTAGAACACAAGATGTTAAATTCTACCTCACAACCGCGGAGAATAAAGCGCGTACTAACAAGCTCGTGCGTGTTTAAACAACAGAGTAGCGAACGCAAACTACTTCGCGCGCATCGCATAGCAGCGAAGCGTCATCCGTTTCATCCGAGTTTTTCCGTATTATCCGAGCGCACAGCTCGGTTAACGCGGAGTGCTCGGATAAGTCCGGTGGCTCGGATAACGCGGAGCCTCGGTTGATCAAAGGCCGGATAAACGAGGTTTTACTGTATATATAATATATAAAAATATTTTAATTTTGAATATTTTAATTCCAAACTTAGCTAATCATGAGTGTGATCCGGTGGAAGAAGTTATATTAGATTATATAAAAAATAAACCGACTTCAAGATCTTCATTAAATCGGGAACATTCTGCTGAAGATTATTTTTATTTATCAATTGCTCGCGATGTACAAAATTTTAGTTTGTCATCGCGGTTATATATGAGGCAAAAAGTTTTCAGCGCATTTGAAGAAATTTTAGAAAATGAAGACATTAATTAACGTTATTAATTTTACATTGTTTATATATTAATTAAGTTATATTAATATTAAAATGTTAAAATAAAATAGTTAAATGTTCAATGTTAAAATAAAATATTATTTACTCAGTTTATTGACTCAGTTTATTGTACACTTTATATTATTGTAAACATACCTTAATTATTTGCTTGTTGCAAATATCAGTTCTTTTGGTGTTCTGGTAATTTATCCCACTGCCATTGGACACTGCCTTCCGCCATAAAATAATTTTTATAAATTTCCCGAACTTCTTTGGCCACTTGCGTTGAATTCCTGGCTGCGTTTGGATTAAGGTTTCGTAGTCCGAGAAATTCATTTTCTTCACGCCATTGTCCAATTTGTAAATTTCCACTTCGATCTTCCCTATCAACAAAACATGGTGGAAGATATCTTCTTTGTCCTGGTGCAAGATGAAGCTCACTGTCCCGAAGCCAATTGTGCAAAACAACACAACATTGTACAATACTTTGTACAGTTTCAAGAGATGCAATTATTGGTTTTCTAAAAATACGAAATCTTGATGTCATTACTCCGAACGCATTTTCAATACACATTCGAGCTCTGCTTTCTCTATAATTAAAAATTATTTGATCTGGTGTTAAATTAACACCGGGATAAGGCCGCATTAAATTTTCCAATAATGGGAATGCTGCGTCTCCGACAAATACAAAAGGAACTCTAATATTTGATCCATGAAGAACAGTTGGTGAGGGCAAGGGCAATTTTTGTTCAATTATATCTTTTCCAAAATCTGATGATTGGAAAATACCACCATCACTCTCTTTTCCGGCTGATCCAATGCTTACATATATAAATCTGTATTGCGCATCACAGGCTGCGAGAAGTACTATATTAAATGTTCCTTTATAATTATATGTTTTCCGTCGATAGTTCAAACACAATTTTGAAAATTCCAAATATCCTTAAAGTCATGAGCTATGCTAGCCCATTCCTCTTCTTTTAATACAGGTAATACTTCCGGATGTAAAACATCCCATATCACTTTTGTAGTTTCCGCAATAATTTTTGACGTAGTAACTCGTCCAATTCGATACTGATAATGTAAGCTAGCCATACTGTCTCCAGCAGCAATATATCGTAAAGTTAAAGATAATCGTAATCCAGGTGGTAAAAGTTCTCTAGTTAAATATAATTTAGAAATTTGAGGCTCTATTTTATGTAGTAGGGTATCAAATTGGTTTGGTGTCATTCTGTGGTAATTAAAAAAGAGCTCAACATCATTCCCAACAAACACAAATACGTCCTATGTACGTACAACGGACGTCCATGCCGGACGTTGTGTACGTCCACGGACGTCCATACCGATTACAGCGGACATACACGGGGCGTCCACTGTACGTCCGTTTGCAACTCCAGTGGACATCCATAAGACGTCCATTATTGGACATGAATGGACGAATTATGGATCTTAAATGGACAAAATTCAAACCTTTACTGGACATGTTTCGGCTTATTATATACATACATGCATAATTCATAATTAATTAGGTAATTAATCATTAATGACAATTTTGTAGAACTGAAATATTTTTATTTTCTATTTACTGTGTGTGTGTGTGTGTACAAATATATATATATATATATATATATATATATATATATATATATATATATATATATATATATATATATATATATATATTGTTACGTCCAACCCCAGGATTAAGATAAAGAAAACTGGGAAGCGAAGGAAAGGCTAACCAGAGGGGTAGGGGTAAGGAAGGACGCAACCAGATACTTACAAATATCGCTCGCAGGTAAACGCTCTGAGGCGCGTGGCGCGAGCCGAACGCACTTTCGATGGCTCAGGAAGGGTCAACGTCCGTAGAGACGGTAGGACTCCTTCCGTGAGCGGTGCGATCGTCGGTCCTCTTTTGAGTCAGGGAATTCAATCCCTTTAACTCGGGATCGGACCTCGTGTGACTTTAAGAGGGAGATAAGGGTGAGGTCTTAAATTAAAGAATAAACGGAGATGTCATTAGCATAAGTATTTGTTTTTATTCGACATGAAGAAAATGTTATCTGGTATGGAGGTTATATGATTTGATACAAAAAGGATGTAAGCTAGTATAAGACAAATAAAATTAACAATAAATGAGAATCCGGGGAAAAATAAAATTGGATACATTTAATGGTATAAATATCGGACATGACGTAAGGTGTGTGTGTGTTATTAAATTAAATCAGATATACTAATGAGATGTATATTGTGTAGGATTAAAATGTACATAAATTAATTTTATTATTTTATTATTTTAACTGGGTCTGTAGCTTAGTCTAATGTGACGATCTCGGGATCCACCTCTTGGTCGATATCAACCGTGGAGGCGGTCGAGGGGGTCGGAGATGGGGTTCGGGAAGAGGAGGGGGAAGCGGGGGGTTCGAGGAGGGCGGCTGGATCGGGGTTGACGGGGACCATGCGGATTGGGGCCACCCAACAAACCGGACGAGAATGTGCGGGGAAAGGGCGAGAGGGGAGAATAATAGGGCGAGGTGGTACGACGGGGCGACACTGCTGTGAGGAACAAGGTTCCTCTGAGAAGGCTGGTAGGGGCGGTGGAGTGGCGAGACACGAAGGACCGGGCTGTGAGGAACAGGATTCCTCCGCTTCCTTCCGCGCCCGCTTGTGGCGACGTCTCTCGTGTTTCGCGGCGTTTCGCGACTTCTTGTGGGTAGGACCGGCCGAATCCACTACAAGTTAGCGGATCGTTAATATTTAAATCCGTCAAGTGCGGGGAAGTCACCTCAGGTTTTGGAGATTAAATCTAAGGGGTACTTCGAGTCCACCAACGAGTCAGCTAACTCAAAGCAATATACCTCGAGTCCACCAACGAGTCAGCTAACTCAAAGCAATATACCTCGAGTCCACCGACCCAGCTAACTCAAAGCAGTGTACCCCGAGTCCACCGACGAATCAGTTAACTTAGAGCAACATACCTCGAGTCCGCCGAGCCAACTAACTCGAAGCAATAGGAGAGATGGAAGGGTTATAACCGAGAGACTTCCCTAACACGTGAATATGTAAAAAGACGGGGAGGTGAGGTATATGTATATATGTGTGTATAGGATTTACTACTTGCAGAGTTCGAGGATGGGAGCGGCTCCTTTCCGAATGTGGCCTAGTTGGAGGATGAGTCGGGCGACTGAGCTGGTGTCAGATTCTTTTGTGCACTGACTCTAAGGCCGGAATCGTGGTTCTAAAAAGATCACGATGGTAATGCGGAAATTAACAAGACTAAGGCTTGAGACGCTTGAAGAGAGTCGGAAGCTTTTTTGATGATGAGTGTCGCAATGTCAGGGTTTATATAGGAAAATGTAAGGAATGGAAGGGATGAGTTTCGTGTGGGATGTGTCTGGTTTTAATTTTGGGAACTCCTGGTTGGCGGAATGTTTCTAATTTTTGGTCTAAAGGATTTCTTATTGGACGAGATGTTTCTTACCCAAGAGCTAGATTCTTAAGTCTTTGCTTATCCTAGAAGCTTAGAGACGGTTATCGATTTTTCCGGCCGTTCATTGGGCCTTCTCATAAGACGCCCACTGTTCCACTGGGGGTGCAACTCATCGCTTCCTCCAGTGACTCACTTGTTTTCGGTTATCGCTGATTTTTATTAGGGTTCCTTATTTGTTCCGCGACCCTGTTCCAATGTTGATAGACGATGCATACCCTTTTAATCTTAATTGCAGACCTATCGCAAACAGAAACCTCCGTCACGTGCCCTTAAATTTCTAAATCCACGTTTTAGATTTCGTTTCCGTCTGTCGGAACATTGCGCGGGTAATTTTGGCATGGTCGCACGATGCAATAAAGATTCCGAGTAAACTCCATTTGGGACTAAGCCCCTTTTTGGCGCGTCGTGTCCCCAGGTTATAGTTATGGGCCAGACTATCTTGATAGAATTCCGATCACGTAACCCCGTCTGTCAATATTTCGTCATCTGGAAGGTTGCTTTTTAGTTGCCCAAACAAATAGGTAGTTTGATCATAAAAAAAAAGGAATGTGAGGAGATCAAGGCTCACTCGCCGATCGATAACCGTCCGTGCTCGGTTATTTATCCTTATCATAAAAGATATCTTAAGTGCTTAGTAGGAATCTCAGCGAAAAAGGGAAATCGTGGAGTTCTCAGGACGTAACACAATATCATTTTTACTATAATTTATATATATATTATTTTAACTTTAAAAGTATAACACAACATATTATTTTATATATTATCTTATCAAAGTATATATATATTTTTTATGTAAACTATATAAACTAAAAATAAAATAAAATTTACTGGTATAAGTTTCTATCTCACGCTCGTAGCTTGCGAGTTTCTTTGGTAATAAATGAATCGACTTCACCTTTATTATTTTATGCAAGTTGGACAGGTGTCTAGTACTTCCTGTCGTCGATTTTCTATAATTTATTTCTTTTCATTATTGCTACGTTCCTTTGCTCGTCGTCGTATCCATTTTTGAATAGCTTCTTCGCACTCTTTGTTGGTACAATTTGGGATGCTTCTTTTGACAGAACCTGTAATATATAAACACATGATAAAAAATATTTAGAAAAACTATACACTTTACGGCACTTTCCGGGAAATTCTACCCCTGTTTCATATACAATTCTTTGAAATTTGGTGGATTATTTCCCGAATTCGGTCGATTATTTCCCGAAAAATCGGAAAAATTAAAAAAATCAGTTTTCAGAAAATCGGTAGCGAAATACTATACACTTTATGGCACTCCCCGGGAAATTCTACCCCTATTTCATATACTTTTGGTAAAAATTCGGTCCACTAACGAATGAGTAGTTCGCGGTCAGACAGACATACAGACGTCCGGTACTTATATATATAGATTTATATTTATTTATATATATTTATTTATTATATTATTTATTTTATATTTTTTGTTATATTTTTTATGTTAAACGTTATATACATATTATTTTGATCATTCCTTGGTATGATTTTTGCTTTTTTAATAATTAATTATAATTAATTCAAATTTAATTATTAAATAAGTTAAATAAAAAATATGAAATAAGTTACATAACAATAAGAAGCCTGATATTAAAAACCAAATTAACTGATAAAAAAATCAATTACAAGTGATTTGATAATAATTTTCGAAGAAAGAATGGTTTAAAAAAAACGTTAAGTAAAAGATAATCTAAAAAGCTATTTACCAATTATCAAATCCGCTAATTTTAATTTGTTAAACGTTTTCTTGGTCCGCCTTCCTAGCCAGCTATAGGTTGCTGCAAGGTCGTTTGTGATTAACATCTGCAAAGCCCTTTGTGTAAAATTATATACAGAGCCTCCACCTATTTTTGAAAGTTCATTCATCTGTAAAATTCAAAATAAAAATAATATATTAACTGAAATTTCATTAATACATATTTAATAAAGTACATGTTGTAACATTGCAATAAAAATGTAACATATATTTGAGAATAACAGACATAAAAAATTACCGCAACGTTAAAATTTGTTTCGTCATTAAGATGTTCATCGACGCGGATTAGATTTTCTTTGGTTGTGTCCCAGCACCGCTTGGAAGGGCATGAATTTGATTGGGATAATGTTGCAATTCTGGACAGAGAGAGATCCTATATCCGTAGGAGCGTGTCTGAGATGTTTTACATCAAGCGACAAACCAATGGCATTAATCTGCAGGAGGACACTGTGAATCTAAACAGTGTCTATTTACCGATTATTGAGAAATTTTCTCGCATGTAACAGTGCCTCTCGGTTATTTATACATTAATGACTGATTGTTATTCTCGATGCTCCGTGTGCCCCTGAACATTGTAAGACTAGCGCTCCCGCAATAACGACGGCTTGTTTGCGCCACGGCAGCGATGTCCGTGGAATTCTCCGTGGTGACTGCCAGGTAACATTACTTTTCGATTGATTCGTGCTCAGAATCGTTAATGTTTTTTCTTAATTAAGGCAACAGTCACCCGGGGTAATTGCATCGTCCCTCTATGAGGACTTGCGATGACGCATTGTCAACTAGCGGAATATGCGATACCGACTCGGCGGAACTGACAGCGTGGCCGGTTTTGCGGCGTTACTGGACTGTGCAATGTTGACTCGGCGAAATTGATAGCGTAGCCGGGTTCGCGGCGTTTTGCCGGATTGTGCAATGCTGGCGCGGCGGAATTGACAGCGTGGCCGGGTTTGCGGCATTTTATTTCACGACTTTATGGCGTAATTATACATCAATTTATATTTATATTTATATTTTTATCGGCGTCACTGAGGAAGGTCCAAACGCAGGACCGAAACGTTTGTATTTATTGCTAGAATATATTATATGATTTTTCGCCTTGTAATCGGCGCTGTGGCTCTTAATTGCCCTTCAATCGTTTGTTAGATTTTCTTCATTTTGTAAAGGAAAATCAAAAAATGTGAAAAATGAAGTTGTTTGGTTCTGAACTTGATTCTCCTTATCATTCGTAAGAAGACGATTAATAGATGTAGTTAATTCTTGCAGAGAATCTGTATACTGCCACATATTTGCTTTTAGCATGTTTTGTTGGCGAATTATTTCTTTAAAATAATTTTCTGGAAAGATAGTTTAATATATTTATCAATCAATTGTCAAACATAATAATTTCGATAATAAATTCGTTATTTTATAATAAAATTGATAATAAGTTTATCGAAAATAAACTGTATATTAAATATATATGTTACTTGTAATCGTCGAATTTGCTCAATGCCCGAATTTTTTTACCAACGCGTTGTGGGTGTTTTCCAACGCCCAGTGCAGATCGAAATAAATACCCAGAACGCGTTGTAGACATTTAAGCTTACTCGCATCGCGTTGGTTAAAAAATTCGGGCAATGGAAAAATTCAGCAATTGCGAGTAACATATACATACCACAATTGTTTTTCAAATGTACTGGACAACATTTACATTCTGTCATAAATGGTTGATCATTCAAATCTTCGTTGCTATTTAAATTTTCGTTATTATCTACAAAATGTACAAAAAAATACGTTATAAGTTTTTACATGTTGTAAAAAGTTGTGATTAATAATTCTATATTCGAAAAACAATGTACCATTAGATTTTGATAAGTTCTTTCGAAATTTTTCAGTATTTCGTAATCTGTCACTGTCATGAGTAGATTCATCGTTTATTTTTCTTTTCTTTGTTTTTATAAAAGTACTGGTACTTTCTGGAAGAAAAAAGTGTGCAAGTAGAAACCTTCGCTCACAAAGCTCCTCTATGAGGAAGCTTGTATTTTATTCAATGTATAATTATTAGTATTTATTTGTTTTGGCTTCCTCATAAAGGAAGCTTTGTGAGCGAAGGTTTCTACTTGCACACTTCAAAACCATAAGAAAGCAATGTGCAGGTTTCTACTTGCACACTTAAAACAAGTTTCTACTTGCACACTTTAAAACATTGTGCAGGTTTCTACTTGCACACTTAAAAACTGTAGTGTTCTCGGGTGAAATGATTAGTACCACGGCTAGGTTATGAATTGCTTTATTCGTTATAAGGGTATCTACGTCTTGACCCTGCGCCTGCCGTGCCCGGACTGCCGCGCGTTCTCCCGCACGCTACCGCGCTGCCCCCTCTCTAGCCTACCTACCGGCCTATATCCAACATGGCGATACGCAAGGGCGCGTTCTCACGCAACATCTTTCCCTTTTTTTTTTTTTAGAAATAATAATAATAATAATACTTGTGTAGATATATATATAATGCCTCGCTACATACAATAGTCCTTAAAATAACTGGGTGGTTTTCTTTCCCTGGATGTTTTCCTTGAGATGCCTGATGATGTTGATGCCCCCTCAGCATCGTGGAGGTCAACTGGCTCTGGATTGTCTTCGTCTTGCTGTATGTTTTGTGTCGATTGTTCTGCATCTCCGGAGTGGCTCTCAGCCTCTTCTTCTAGGACAGGTGGCGGGTCGTCCTTTAAGCTGGCACTCTGTTCTAACGGAGCTGGGATGAGATGCCAACGATTTCTTCTCAATGTACCACCATCATTAGTCTTGATCCAGTAAGATTTTGGGCTGTTCGCTTTACCCACTATCCTACCGTATTTACGCACATCTATAATCCAAACTCTATCCTTCGGTTGTAATTGAGATAGTTCTTTTACGCGATGTCTTTTGTTATAGTCTCTTTCCTGTCTCCCTTTCCTCTTATTCTCCTGCGGTAATATTAGTTTATGATTTACAAACGATCCTAAGTTCTTTGATAATATGGGAAGTGAGGAACGGATTTTCCTCGAGAACATCAATTCCGCAGGAGAATATCCGTTCTCTAACGGAGTTGTTCTATACGCTAGTAATCCTAAGTTTACATCATCACATTTCTTTAATATGTTTTTCGCAATTTTCACCGCTGCTTCTGCTGCGCCATTGCTCTGAGAATATTTCGGTGAACTTGTTGTATGTACGAAATCATATTTACGCGCAAACTCTTTAAACTTGGTAGCGAATTGAGTTCCACAGTCGCTCCTAACAATTTCGGGTATTCCGAATCTTGCAAATATTTCCTTGCATTTTTCAATGATCTCTGTTTCCGTTAATGTTCTCAAGCTAGAGATTTCTAAGTATCTTGAGTAATAATCGAATATAACTAAATACCAAGTATTACATTTAAAGAGATCTATTCCTATTTTTTGCCAAGGTCGACTGGGAAACTCTTCCTTCCTAAACGGTTCTTTAATATTAGATCTCTCCTCTATGCACTTCGGGCAGTTTTCTACTAGGTTTTTTAATTGTGTGCTTATACCTAGCCACCACGCTGATTGTTTAGCTCGTTCCCTACACTTATTAATGCCGAAGTGGCCTTCGTGTATCTTGGAGAGTATTTCTGTTTGTAGTGTAGGAGGAATCACTATTCTAGAATTGTATAACAAGAGATGATCTACGTAAGAAATATTTTCTTTTAATTGATAATAAGGCCAAATTCCGTCTGCTAATTTGGTTTTCGTAGGCCAAGATTTTAGACAGTATTCTATAAGTGTTTTACAAATGTAATCTGATTCTTGCTCTTCGCGTATTCTGTCCAAAAGATTATTTGTAACAGGCAAATTAGTGATTGTTAATCTTATATATTGATTAATTTCTTCTTGTAGATCGTCCTTGTTTTTAGTAATGTCGTCTACTGGACTTCTGGACAAATAGTCCGCTAATACCAATTGTTTTCCCGGTACAAAATTTACCTTATAATTGTATCGCATAAGTCTCAATCTTAATCGCTGAAGGCGCGGAGTTAGTTCATCTAACGGTTTACTCTGTAAAATCTGAAGTAACGGTCTATGATCCGTTTCTAGAATAACGTCTATGCCTATAATATACTCTTTATAATGATCTGCTGCAAAAACTAATGCCAAGGCCTCCTTTTCAATTTGACTATATTTCTGTTCAGTTGGTGTTAATGTACGAGAAGCATAAGCCACTATCTCCCTCTTACCAGTTTTATCTTCTTGGATAAGTGCGCTCCCTAGCCCATAACTGGAAGCATCTGCTTGAATAATAATATTCTTATTAAAATCGAAATGGGCTAATACAGGGGCTTGTAACAAAAGCTCCTTTATTTTTTTAAAAGCTGATTGTTGTGGTTGAAGCCACACGAAATGAGCGTTATCTTTTAACAAACTATTTAAGGGTTCCAATATAGAAGATTTGTTTGGCACAAATTTGCTTACGTAATTCACCATGCCTAGAAAGCGTAATAAGGAAGTTCTATCTGTAGGTGCTGAAGCTTTTGAAATAGCCGATATACGCTCTGGTAATATTTCAATTCCTTTCTCAGAAATCAAGTGACCCAAAAACTCTATTCTATTAACTCTGAATATACACTTTTCTTTGTTCAGGGTTATCCCTTCTTTCTTTAATCTGTTAAGGACTTCTTTTAATATTCTGTCATGCTCTTCTATAGTTTTTGCATGAATAAGTATATCATCTATACGAACAATTATGTTTCGAATGCCCTTTAATTTATCTTCAAATTCTTGAGAAAAGTAGTCTGTTGCACAATTGATGCCAAAAGGTAATTTAGTGCTCATGTACCTACCAAAAGGTGTGATAAAAGTGGTAAGAGGTTGACTGCTCTTATGGAGAGGAATCTGATGAAAACCCGCCTTTGCATCTAACTTTGTAAATACTTTAGAGTCTTTTAAATCAGCTAAAGCCGTATCAACTTTGAGGATTGGAAAGTGGGCTCTTTTAACCCATTTGTTTAAATTAGTATAATCACAGCATAGGCGAATTTCATCCGTATTCTTTTTAGGCACTACTACAATGGGACTACACCATTCCGTAGGAAAGTCTACTGGTACTATTATTCCTGATTCGACAAGTTTGTCTAGCTCCTTCTTTAGTTTTGGCAATAATGGAATTGCTACAGTTCGTGGAACCGACTGAAAAAAAGGTACTGCTTCTTCTTTCAAGTGAATTTTTAATTCTTTTTTGAATTGGCCTATGCCTTCAAATAGATTTGAATAGTCCGAATGAATGTCGAATGGAATTTTATTCTCTAATTTTGCCATGTTAATCTTACTCACCAATCTGAACCTCTTAATCTCGGGTTTGCCTAATAAATTCTGTTTCAATCCTTGTATAATGTAGACCTTGGCTCTAGTTTTGCAACCTTTGTTCCAAAGCGTCACATTGAGATATCCTATTACTTGTAGGTTTTTGCCATCTGGTCCTAAAATACTTTTAGACGATTTAATAATATGATTACGAGAATGTTTCGGTATACAATTGTTTGAAATGCAAGATACATCTGCGCCAGTATCGATAACAAAGTCTACTCTTATATCTAATTCTAGGATAGTAATTTTTACAGAAAAGTCGTCGTTTACCGAGTCACCGCACACTTTACCCAGGAAGGCTGGATCTTCGGCGTTTTCTCCCTCGATACAATGTATCTTCTTGGAGCGACACCTCTTGTCCCAATGGCCTATTTTATCGCAATTTCTGCATCTGGAGTTCAGCGCTGGGCATTTCTTGATATCTGCGTGCCTCGCTAAGCCGCAACGGGTGCACTTCGGTTGTTCTTCCTGGTTTGAAGCAGACTTGCCGTTCCGAGAACGTTGATTATGGGGAGTCCTCTTCTTCTGAGTGATCTTATTTATTTCCTTGACGCCTGTGGCCTCTTGCCTGATTACCTTGCTCTCTTTGGCCTGGATTTCCGCTTGGCGTACCATCTCTATCGCCTTTTCCACCGTCAAATTGGAGGTTAGCTGTAGACGCTCGGACGTGCGAGTATCTCGAATCCCGATTACGATGCGGTCTCGTATCAATTCTTCCTTCAGTGTGCCGTATTCACATGTTTCTGCTAGTGTGTACAGGGCTGTTATGAACAGATCCACTGGTTCATCCGCATGTTGTGAACGCGAGTTAAACTTGTATCTCTCGAACACGGTGTTTCTCTTGGGGGAGAAATATGTATCAAATTTTTGTTTCACCGCGTTGAAGGTCGTTCCGGCAGAAATTGACGGCATGATCTGAGTCAATATTTCTTCCGCCTTTTCGCCCATAGTGTAGCACAGAAGGTCGATCTTTTCCTTGTCCGGTCGGTTCGTCATGTTTGCCACCGAGATATATCGCAGGAAACGTTTGATCCAAATGTCCCATAACTCGGGTTTTTGGAAATCAAATTGATCCGGTACCTTTATTCCGTACAACGGTTTCTCTTCTACGGTCGCCATCTTCCTCGTAGCCTCTTGTCCCGCCGATATTATTCTCGATGTTGATCTCTGACGAGTCTTACTATGCAGGATCTCTCGGATCCCACTTCTGACACCATGTAGTGTTCTCGGGTGAAATGATTAGTACCACGGCTAGGTTATGAATTGCTTTATTCGTTATAAGGGTATCTACGTCTTGACCCTGCGCCTGCCGTGCCCGGACTGCCGCGCGTTCTCCCGCACGCTACCGCGCTGCCCCCTCTCTAGCCTACCTACCGGCCTATATCCAACATGGCGATACGCAAGGGCGCGTTCTCACGCAACAAAAACTAAAAGAAAGCAATGTCCAAGTTTCTACTTGCTCACTTAAACAAGTTCCTACTTGCACACTTAAAACTATGATAAAGCAATGTACAAGTTTCCACTTGCACACTTAAAAACTATGAGGAAGCAATGTGCAAGTTTCTACTTGCACACTTTAAAACAATGTGCAGGTTTCTACTTGCACACTTAAAAACAATGTGCAAGTTTCTACTTGCACACTTAAGAACTATGAGGAAGCAATGTGCAAGTTTCTACTTGCACACTTAAGAACTATGAGAAAGCAATGTGCAAGTTTCTACTTGCACACTTAAGAACTCTGAGGAAGCAATGTGCAAGTTTTTACTTGCACACTTAAGAACTGTGAGGAAGCAATGTGCAAGTTTCTACTTGCACACTTTTTTATTATCCTAAAACATCATTTTTTGATGTCTCATTTATTGAGACTTAAGATGTTCTAACTGTTCTCCTTAGAAAGAGATCCATTTTTATACACAATCAAAGGTCTATAATTTTTTTATATGTGAAATATGTGTGGCAAATTTTGAAATATCGGGCTATTTATAGTTTTATTATATTCTTAGCAACTTTATACCACTATTTTATATATAATTATTTAAAATTTTATTGATTAGACCCAGAAGTTTCTATGTATGTACGAATTCTCCGAAATTTCAAATGTGTTTAACACGAAAACTGATGAATCAAATTTTAAAGAATTATATATGAAATAGGGGTAGAAAAGACTGAAGAATATAATAAAATTAGAAATAGTCCAATATTTCAAAATTTACAAAAGTTAGAGCAACCACGGGTATTTCTAAAAAAATTCAAAATTTTTTTAAAAAAGAACCTTTTTACCGATCATCGCCAAATTCAATACCAACCTTCCTTGAATGATACTCTATCGATTAAAAAAAAAACAGCCCGATATCTCAATATTTGCGGAAGTTAGAGCAACCACAACATCAAATGTGCACATACACACACACACACACACACACATACGGACATTTTTTTTTAAGCGATATTTTGACGTTTTACAACACTCTGAACATATTGGCATCAAAAACTCAAAAAACAATCTTTTCTTTGGTTTTTTCTACCCCTGTTTCATATATAATTCATTTAAATTTGGTTGACTAGACCCAACTTTATACGCAATCAAAGGTTCATATACGAAATTTACGAAAACAAAGCTTCCTCTATGAGGAAGCAATAGTCTAATATTTCAAAATTTACAAAAGTTAGAGCAACCACGGGTATTTCTAAAAAAATTCAAAATTTAAAAAAAAACCTTTTTACCGATCATCGCCAAATTCAATACCAACCTTCCTTGAATGATACTCTATCGATTACCAATCTTCGCAAAATTTAAAACAATCTTCCTTTAATGATACGTTCTATATATATATATATATATATAGTACAGTTATATATACAAGTTATATATATATATAACTTGTACACTTTTTAGGCAAAAATCGGTAACTCCTTCACCGATCATTGCCAAATTCAACATCAACCTACCTTTAATGATACTCTATCCATAAAAAAAAGTTAAGCTTGATATCTCAAAATTTGCGAAAATTAGGGATAAAAATCGGGAACCCCTTCATTATTAGCAATTTTTATTAATTCAGTAAAGGGTTTTTTTTTAAGTTTTTAAATTTTTTTTAAATTCAAAATATTGGACTATTTCTAATTTTATTATATTCTTCAGTCTTTTCTACCCTTATTTCATATATAATTCTTTAAGATTTGATTGATTAGATCCATTTTTATACACAATCAAAGGTCTATAATTTTTTTATATGTGAAATATGTGTGGCAAATTTTGAAATATCGGGCTATTTATAGTTTTATTATATTCTTAGCAACTTTATACCCCTATTTTATATATAATTTTTTAAAATTTTATTGATTAGACCCAGCTTTATAAAGTTTCTATATGTATGTACGAATTCTCCGAAATTTCAAATGTGTTTAACACGAGAACTGATGAATCAAATTTTAAAGAATTATATATGAAATAGGGGTAGAAAAGACTGAAGAATATAATAAAATTGGAAATAGTCCAATATTTCAAAATTTACAAAAGTTAGAGCAACCACAGGTATTTCTAAAAAAATTCAAAATTTTAAAAAAAAAAACCTTTTTTACCGATTATCGCCAAATTCAATACCAACCTTCCTTGAATGATACTCTATCGATTAAAAAAAAAAACAGCCCGATATCTCAATATTTGCGGAAGTTAGAGCAACCACAACATCAAATGTGCACATACACACACACACACACACACACACACACACACACACATACGGACATTTTTTTTTAGGCGATATTTTGACGTTTTACAACACTCTGAACATATTGGCATCAAAAACTCAAAAAACAATCTTTTCTTTGGTTTTTTCCACCCCTGTTTCATATATAATTCATTTAAATTTGGTTGACTAGACCCAACTTTATACGCAATCAAAGGTTCATATACGAAATTTACGAAAACAAAGCTTCCTTTATGAGGAAGCAAAACGATTAAGGACCAAACGACTATTTTTCGTAAATTTCGTATATGAACCTTTGATTGCGTATAAAGTTGGGTCTAGTCAACCAAATTTAAATGAATTATATATGAAACAGGGGTAGAAAAAACCAAAGAAAAGATTGTTTTTTGAGTTTTTGATGCCAATATGTTCAGAGTGTTGTAAAACGTCAAAATATCGCCTAAAAAAAAATGTCCGTATGTATCCGTATGTATGTCCGTATCAGTTCAATCCTTTATGAGGAAGCAAAACGATTAAGGACCAAACGACTATTTGAATGTGTTTTTTGAACTGATTAATTGTTCGCTACTGTTTTATTTTATCCCTAAAGTTTTATCATTTTTTAAAAAGTTTTAAGTTTTTAAGGATTGTAACATATTCCTTTTTCTAATATATTATTGTTTAAATTTTAAATAAATAATATAGCCTACTTTTATTCCTCAGGTAATTATTTCACATTTTTTTAACACAATTGTCCAACAAATTAAGTTATAGGCGTAAATGCATGTGTTATTATATTATACAAGTTATTTTGCATATACACTAATAATATAAGAGCATATATACTAATACAGATAGAATTTAAAATTATTAATCTAATTTAATAAATAAATAATTATAGTACATATGTTCTTAAATAATTACTGCGTATGCACAATAACTCGTATGTACAATACAATACATGTATTTTTATAAATAATTTGGTTCATTGAAAAATAGTAAGAATTGTATGTAGGACAAAAACATTATTTGTGTCACAAGCAATCACAACGTACAGTAATTGAAATGATAGCGGTTGAAGAGGAAGAAGTGAATATCAAAACGTCCCGCCTCCAAAAAATGTAATTTACATGAATAAATAAAGTTGATTGTTTATATTTAACATTTTTATATTTTATGCTTGTAAAAAAGGCCTATATTTAACTAACTATTATTAATTATTTATAATACAAGCTCAATTTTATACTTTTAAAACTGAGAAGTTGAGTCGCCAGCAAATAATTAACAATTAGTACAGGAGTTTTGTTCGACCAAACTCCTGTTTTGCGGTTGAAACGTAGCGTCTTTTGAATAAATTGCCAGTTTGGTCGAACAAAACTCCTGTACTAATTTATACTTTTATTTTAAAAAGATTTTAAAAAGTAAAAAAATATGACCAGATACTACCATGTTTCTTGATTAATAAGATGGTTATAGAAAATTTCTATAATGTATTAAATAAATAAATGTATACGAACCATTTGTTAAACGTGGTGGTGTCGGTAATTTAGTTGGAGACAAATTGTTATTATCGTCTGATGTCGATAAATTGTCCTCTTCAAACGAAGAGCCATAAGTTTTTTTCGTCACTTTCCTTTTATTTCCGAATGACCTATCAGAATTTATGTCGGATGAATATTCTGCCTTGCGACATTTTTCTTGTGCTGTGGAATAATTAGCTAGAACAAAATAAGTATAACGTTACGACAATGCAATAAATATATTTTTTGTCAATTGATACATTAAAACGCAATAAGTAGTATATTTACAGAAAGTTCCATTTTGCAAAATCCTGATAGGATATGAGGAAGAAACATTAAGTTCATTATGAATTTTTATTGCGGCGGTTAACTTTTCAGATGTGAGTGACGGCCAGTAACACTTGTTATTGTGTATCCAATTACTTGGAACAGCTTCTACAGTATCTTCTTCTGTGAAAATGACAACTGTCCATGTCTTCGCCATTTTTTCCTGCAAATTATTAACAAATTGTGTACGCAACTTCAAATACGTAACATTAAATTAATAATTTCAATTATAAGTATTCGAAATCAAGCCGTTAACGAACAGAGGGGAACTAGATTTTTTGTATTATCGTGAAATTTATTTAATTCTCAGATATATAGTCTCAGAATAATACTGTTTATATTATAATAATGTTCTTTAGAATATTATTCATCATTTTTTTTAAATACTGAGAAGTTAAATCTGATTTAAGACAAGAATGATTTATCTATATTTTTATTAATTTTAATTGTAAAATATAATCGACATTATTTAAATAATCTTAATTTGAAAATTTTTAATATGTAAAAATAAAATTATTAAAAATCTAAAATCTATCTAAATTTGATCAGACGGAATGAAGCAAGGGAAAAATAACAAATTTATCTTCAAAATGTAATCTTATACATTTATGCGATATTTCATTTATGTTCCAACTTTGAAGATCATTAACAACATTTTCTACTAAATATATGCCTAAATCAGAAGACTTGCATGGCTCATTATAAAAATCTTTTTTTGATTGAAATTTATTCCCAATTATTACTGTATTTTCATTGTTACTAGCAATATTTTTAATTAAAATAATGTCACCGTTATTTAAAGTACAACAATTGTCCGGTTCTTTTATTTTCAAAGTAAAATTAGAAAACACTATTTTTTCCCACTGATTAGTATACTGAAATTGATCTAAAGGTCCGTTATCATGTTTATTTAATAATTTGAGTTTCGAATTTAATTTATTTTCGTCATTTGATTCCGCAAAATTTTCTTCATATATACGATTTATTATTTGTTGTAATGGTTTATCTTTTTTACGAATATATCCTTTTATTTTTTGCATATAATTTTCGAAGGGATAGGCACTGTATTCTTGTAAAATTCCAAATTTTTTTACATCATCGCATAAATGTAATAAATTATGAATATTAATTGAACAATTGTCTTTGCCATACAAGATTATATAAGTTTTTATAAAATAATTAAGAAGAGGATTAGCATACTCTAAATATCTAACATGATGAGGAGATGATAAAATAGTAATGGCTACATTTAAAGACATAAAATTGAGATATTTGTCACAATTAAGTACAGATTTTAAAACAACAGGACCTGTGTATAATAAGAATTGTCTAAATTCTGTAGCCTTCCACCTCCTACTTTCTTCTAATGATCTCGGATGACGATTAAATTCTAATTGAATATTTTTAATTTGATTTTTTAATAAATGAGAAATTTCTGAAATTTGTGCATAAGATAATTTTGTTGATGGTTTACCAAAACACCACATATTTACTACTACATTTTTTGTAACACCTAGATCAATTAAATGCATCGGGTCTACAGGAAAATCATCAATCATATTTAAATGTTTAATTAATTCGAGATCTGAAGTTTTTGAATTTATGTGGTGTTCTTCTTGAGATTTAGATCTAAAATCAAAATCGGTCCTATCACGAAATTTATTTAAATTCGAGAAACAAACTCTACCATTAATATAATCTCCTTCTATAACACATTTTGTACATGAATAATAACCGGTATGACCCTTCGTAAATTTAATAAACGCCTTAGCAGGTGTATCGCAAATAAAACCTTTAATTTTAAATGGATAATTAAATCTTTCGTGTTCTCTATTTATTATGATACCATGCGTTGGTAAATCTATAACTTCGGTGATAAAATCTTTCAAAAATACATTTGCATCGTCCGGCTTTTTTCCCCGCAATATATACCTACAACACCTACTTTATTACGATTTTCAACCAAACTACATAATATTGGCCACAACTGCTGATTCGAACTTTTAAAAAGTGGTAAACCATCAATATTTATGTAAACTTCTATTTGTTGTAAATTTGTTAACGTTACAAATAAAGATAATTTCTGAATGCAATTACTCAAATCAAAATGATAATAATGTCCTGGTTCAACAATTTTCAATGTATTTTTTCTAGGAGTTTTCATTAATACGCGAGCATCTAAAGGTAATTCATCATGTTTGGATTTTAAAATAGCTAGTAATTCGTTAAGTGCGACATGAGTAATTTTATTTTTCAAAGCCCAAGTAACAAGCTGTGATTGTAATGAATATTCATTGGCTGTATTATTGAAGTCTTCAAAATTATAAATTAATTCGTTATTCAAAGTTTCTTCATTAATAAAATTATTGTTATTAGATGTATTACTATCTGACTCTAAACTTTCTAATACATTATTATCTAATTCAATATTATTATAATCTAAATCAGTGCAATTTAATTGTTCATTAATACTCATATCGTTTCTTATAAAATCATTATTATTTAAAGATTGAGCAAAAGCTTGATCAGATTCAACTAAATTTATCGAAGAATCTGTACTAGCTTTTGCTCGCCTGTAATATTTAGTAGAAATTTTAAGCATACTTATTTATTTTCAAAATTTCCTTGAACAACGTACCAGTGGTCTTGCATAACCTTCACGTACCAGCCTTGCGCAACCTTTACCGCAGTAGTGTATTTTTCCAGAACTATCTAAAATAAAAAATATTTTAATTTATAGATTTTTAAAAGCATTTATTTTAAAAAATGTGAAAAATAAGGATGAGTTTATGATACATATTTTAGATATTCATCATGAACTCATTTTGGGTCAATGCACTAAGTCAAATACATAGATAGTACAATATATAAAAATCTGAAATATGTATTATACATGCTTAGGATATTGTTAAATTCGTTAACTTATTAAAAACATCATCTAAAAATATAAATTATTAATTTCAAAAATGTAGCAATGTGTTTTTTGTGAACTTACAGCTATCTTCGAGTTGATTCTCAATATCGAAATACATTTCCATAATAAAATATATTTATACGTCTTGTTTTTAAAATTATAATTGCGAATTATTATTGCGATAAGTAAGTAAATAAATATTATACGCTGCTTTTTATATTTTCTTGATAACGAAAATCATGTAATATCGTCATATAAAATAAAATATTAACTTTTTAGGTTATGACAATAAAAATCTGCTAAAATTATTTACTAAATATATACATATACATATACTTACATTTTTTCGTATCCGTGTACCCTCACAACCTTTAGATCTGTCCCGATCCGTTCGACAACCCGCGACACCGCTAACCGGATCAATCTCCGACGAGTCGTTCGTAATACTTCGAAACACCGCGTGTACCACACCTTTGGTATTCTACACTATTTTTTAAATTATAATTGCAAATTATTATTGCGATAATTAAGTAAATAAATATTATACGCTGCTTTTATTCTCTTGATAACGAAAAATATGTAATATTGTCATATAAAATAAAATATTAACTTTTTAGGTTATGACAATAAAAATCTGCTAAAATTATTTACTAAATACATATATATACATATACTCACATTTTTTCGTATCCGTGTACCCTCACATTAGGTCTGTCCCGATCCGTTCGATAATCCGCGACACCGCTAACCGGGTCAATCTCCGACGAGTCGTAATTCGTCCGAAACACCGCGTGTACCACTGAGTATTCTAATACACTGTGACAATTGACACTACGTACGTACGTATACCTGCATGCCTCTCTGCGAGAGAGCAACGTGATGCAGGTGAAACCACTGAGTAGCCCAGAAATGGACAATAGACCAAGGGTGAGCCGGTACGATACACGAGTAACACCGCGAGTAAGGCACGTGCGCGCTCATCCCTGCACGAGCCCGCCAAATCAAGTCACGTGATCGCGCTCGACCAATCCGCGCAAGACTCGTTAATTATTACACGCTCGGGCCATGGTATCTGCACGCGCATGATCACGCTATAAAGAAAGACTGCTGCGCATACTATTACAAACTTATTATAGACATGACGGAAAAGTTAAAATGCCTTACGTGACGGGAAAGTAACGCTATGCCTTACAAAACTCATTTTTGTGACAAAAAATATGGATATAATAATAAATCCAAAATAAGTTCATGTACAAATGTCCACTGGATGTACAGTATATATCCATAAATTAGTTATATAAAGGGGATCTCAAATCGATGTCCACTGGACGTCCCTCTTTATTAGTCCAATGTACATCCTTGTATGGATGTACATTGGACGACCTTATTATATCCATGGACGTATGGTAGTAAAATGGACGTAAAACGGACGTCCATAAGATGTACGGTGCTATTTGGGTTGCGTAGTTCGGCAACAAGATTACTGTAAGCTCCCTGCTCAAGTCTATTGGTTAAAATAGGTCGAACCCACCAACGTGGAGCTGATCTTCGATGTTGTATTCTTTGTTGCCGTTTTCTCCACAACCATAATAGAAGAAATATTTTAAATTTTTCATCATCCATCTATTATATAGAAATTAATTTTAATACATATTATATAAAATAATATCACTGTTAAAAAATAAATATTACGATATTATACATTTTTAGTAATATTTTTTAAATAATAAATTATATTTATTTTAACTCTACTGAGAAAACGTAAAATATTTTTTTAGAGAAAATTGTATACGTGATATTTTTTTACTAAAAGCTAGTTAATATATTATTTACTTTTTCTGTATTTAATATTCTTCTTTTCTCTCTTCCTTTTACAATTATTTATATTATTTTTTATTATTAAATATTACATATATATACGCATGTATTTTTGTAATAAAATTGGGAGCTGTCACATTTATATAACGCGCGCTATAACGCATGGCAACGCGTGCATGGAAACCAGGGGAAACTCAGTGCTATCCCTCGCGTTAGTGTGCCGACAAACTACATTACATTATGTCTGATTATAATGTCAATCGCGAATTAGAGGCATGGATGCCGCGATACTCATAATTTACACGCCTCGTGTATAATAAATGGCGCAAACGGTTTATCTAAATGGCCGACTTCGCGTACGCAATGGTCGTGATGATGAACGCGCGTTTGTCGTTTGCGAAAATGGCCGGTCTTATACGTTTTCGCGACGGACCTTAATGGCGGCTTGACCTTAGCTCCGCGTGGCATCATGGTTCGTATGACTACCGTCTGTGCGAGGGTTTTTTGAACAGACATCGACATGAACATTATCGTTACTGGACCGATATTTTGTTTGATTTGCCGGACGCGATCGATAATTTTCTGGGCTGATGCCCTATTGACTTGAGTGAACGTGCAGGGTCTGCATCGTCGGGTTGTCCCTGAGTTGCATTGGGCACTATGCAGGCAACTATGTTGCATGCTGAAGATCCGCACATGTTGGTGCTCTTAAAATTCGCTATCAGTTTACGCGCGACAAGCTCAGAATCTCCTAGATGCGTTTCCTGCGTCTGACGTGTTAGTTTTTCTATACGCTCTTCGTTGAGTATTATATTATATGAGTATTATATTTTCTTTTGAGACTACTTTAATAAGTATAATGCGACTGATTTTTTAACTCTTTAGTTTATAAATAAAT
This sequence comes from Temnothorax unifasciatus, assembly GCA_030770225.1. Classification (NCBI taxonomy): domain Eukaryota; kingdom Metazoa; phylum Arthropoda; class Insecta; order Hymenoptera; family Formicidae; genus Temnothorax; species Temnothorax unifasciatus. Next base: position 23,782 of record JASTWK010001097.1, read on the forward strand.
GTTACATAGGCCTTATATGGCCTAAACATCTAAGTATAACCTCGTGTTACTGTGCGTACTGCGCTATCTTAGCTGTACAATCTTAATAGATATAATATCAAAATTGTCATATGACTATGATTAAGCCACTCAGATATTCTCTTGTGGGATTTGATTTTGTGTTGTGATGTTTCTTGGAGGTCCTACGTTTTTGCGTGTCGGTTGGTGTTGTCTGTGAACTGTACTGTATATGTTTATTGTAAATAAAGAGTCTTTATATGTACAATAACTATTTTACTGCGTACATATTATACTGTCTGACAGGTAAAATTTTCAGATTCATATGAGAAATGCAGTGTTTGACAGACGTGTATCTCTGTCACAAGTGTAAGCTCTAGCAGTGCTGTTCTACAGTATATCTTCATAAAACTGCAGACGTTGGTCCTTGTTTTGATGACAGGCCGTGTTTCTGTGCCACATTTAATAATCTGGCTCAAATGAACTAAAGATATATATATATATATATATATATATATATATATATATATATATATATATATATATATATATATATATATGTATATATAAGCATAACTCTTATAGGTTAGACTACCACGATATAAACTGTGAGCTGCGACAACATTATTTTCACAATGGGTAATTAGATGTAGTCTTTGCTATTTCAGAAAGACGTATGGTCATTCGGTGCTATACTGGCAGTATTACGAATGGGATTCTCGCAATCATGGATCACTGACATCTAAGCGTGACTTTTTAATTGATCTGTGTACTGGAAATTGCTACTGTTGAGGTGGCTCCGAGCTGGCACTATGTGTTAGACAAATTATTTGCAATATTGTTTTTATGTTTTTGTTTTTTGTGATTTGTGTATATACGGCGAGGCCCTACGTTAACGATCAAGAGACACGGTAGTGTCTCGCGCCAAGTACACGCGGAGCGAGACTAACCGTGACTCTTTTACGCGACGCGACGATTTGCAAGTACTCGAGATGTTGAGATCTCGATAACGAGTGAACGGATCAAGTTCTAAATAGGCTTGATCGATAGCTTGGGGTCGATTTGGGGGGGGTCCGTTCTTTTCATTTTTCCGCTACGTGCCCTACGAGCGGAGATATTGCGAGCAAAAGTCAAAATGTGAAAATTTTATATTAAGATACTCCTCCTCCTAACGCCGATTGTAACATATATCACGTGATCAGAGAAAATGTCACTTTCACTTTTTCGCCACTGGCGGTGGCGGTGCTAGTATCGCCAGTTTCGATATTGTGCGCGCATTATTATCGATCTAGTAGGTAAATTATTATAGGTCGATAGACTTATCGGTCAGGAGGAAGATTTTTATATTTAAGTAAATTAGGTACCGTATCTCTTGATCAAATAATCTTGATAATAAATAATATTATAATATTATTATATATATTATTATTATTATCAACCCAGCGAATAAATCCATCGAGTCGATATACAGGTTACCGACGACGAGATCCAGATAGTGCGCTCCGTAGTTTTTGGTGTCTAGGTGTATTAATACTTTGAATTTGATGTCTACGTGTCTCAGGTTGTCGACGACGAGGTCCAGATAGTGCGCTTCGTAGTTTTCGGTGTCTAGGTGTATTAATACTTTGAATTCGATGTCTACGTGTCCCAGGTTGCCGATGACGAGGTCCAGATAGTGCGCTCCGTAGTTTTCAACGTCTAGGTGTATTAATACTTTGAATTTGATGTCTGCGTATCCCAGGTTGCTGATGACGAGGTCCAGATAGTGCGCTTCGTAGTTTTCGGTGTCTAGGTGTATTAATACTTTGAATTCGATGTCTACGTGTCCCAGGTTGCCGATGACGAGGTCCAGATAGTGCGCTCCGTAGTTTTCAACGTCTAGGTGTATTAATACTTTGAATTTGATGTCTGCGTATCCCAGGTTGCTGATGACGAGGTCCAGATAGTGCGCTCCGTAGTTTTCGACGTCTAGGTGTATTAATACTTTGAATTCGATGTCTACGTGTCCCAGGTTGCCGATGACGAGGTCCAAATAGTGCGCTTCGTAGTTTTCGGTGTCTAGGTGTATTAATACTTTGAATTCGATGTCTACGTGCCCAGGTTGCCGATGACGACGTTCAGATAATGCGCTCCATAGTTTTCGGTATCTAGGTGTATTAATACCTTGAATTCAATGTCTACGTGTCCCAAGTTGCCGACAACGAGGTCCAGATAGTGCGCTCCGTAGTTTTCGACGTCTAGGTGTATTAATACTTTGAATTTGATGTCTGCGTATTCCAGGTTGCTGATGACGAGGTCCAGATAGTGCGCTTCGTAGTTTTCGGTGTCTAGGTGTATTAATACTTTGAATTCGATGTCTACGTGTCCCAGGTTGCCGATGACGAGGTCCAGATAGTGCGCTCCGTAGTTTTCGGTGTCTAGGTGTATTAATACCTTGAATTCGATGTCTACGTGTCCCAGGTTGCCGATGATGACGTCCAGATAATGCGCTCCGTAGTTTTCGGTGTCTAGGTGTATTAATACTTTGAATTCGATGTCTACGTGTCCCAGGTTGCCGACGACAAAAAACTATAGCGCGAACTTGACGCGGGACACTACCGTGTTATAGGTTATGTATGTGACTGTGACAGCTGGTGACAGCGCGCTAAACGCACTGTCTGCACTGCGCGCAGTACACACACACACGTATACATCGAAACTGGCGATTCTAGCAGCACCGCCAGTGTCGAAAAAGTGAAAAGGACACGATTCCAGCCAATGAAATGATAGCATGGCATGAGTGATGAGTACACGACGTATCTTAATAAAAAAATTTTCGCATTTGGACTTTGCGTCGCAATATCTCCGCTCGTAGGGCACGTAGCGGAATATTATAACAGCAAAATTTCCGAGAGAAGCAACGTGTTGGAGAGAAGCCACGTGTTGAAGATTACGGTTCATTAAAAAGCTACAAATACTATTGATTTCTTATATTAGAAGATAAGTTATATTAGAAGATAAGTTATAAAGTTAAATCGTTGTATTAACAAAGATTTGTGCGTAAAAATCGAGTTTATGTAAAGAAACATAGATATCAAGGATGATACTACGTCTTAAATTTAAACGAAATTAAGAAAACAAAGGTAAGAAAAAGAGGTAAATTTTATTTTTCAAAAAGGTGAAAAAAGGCGCCAAGTACACGCATGGTTACCTCGGAAAAACTAAGTAGTAGTATTATTAATTTTAAATTAATAAAATCCAAGTGGTACTTAATGTGTTTATATTATTAGCATTATTCAAGCTAGAGAATTTAATAAAGTACTAAAATTTTGATTGAATTTAATAAAGCATAATTGAATAAAAAAGCAATTTAGGGAAGTATGCAGCGGGAGTCAAAAAGCAGCGCCAAGTTTTTTTACAAGAAAAATTTATTTATTTTATTTTAATTAAATATTTTTATTTTGTACTGTTATTTCTTTAATTCTTTTAAATTTTTATTTTGTACTGTTATCTCTTTAATTTTTAAAAAATAATTTTTTGTAATATTATAATTTTGTTAAAAAAAATTAAAGCTTGGGTTGGTTATTAATAACTTCAGATTAAGATGCGTAACACTACAAAAAGGCGTGATATCTGTACAAAATTACCTTTTTAAAAAAAAAGGTAAAAAAAGGCGCCAAGTACACGCATAGTAGTGTATATGTATTATGTTGTTACCTCGAAAAAAACAAAGTGGTAGTATTATACCTCCAAATAGCTTTACCCTGTACATACTGTTTATAAAATGCGTAATACTACAAAAAGGCGTGATATCCGTACAAAATTACCTTTCTTTAAAAAAAGGTAAAAAAAGGCGCCAAATACACGCATAGTAGTGTATATGTTGTTACCTCAAAAAAAAAAAAGAAAGTGGTAGTATTATACCTCGAAAAAACCTAAGTAACAAGTGGTAGACGTAATCTTTGTATCTCGAAAAATCTCGAAAAAATCTAAGCACTAGTATTTTTATTTCCAAAAAATTATAACCGAAGTGATACACATCACAAAATTATGTTACCTTATCAAAAAAGAGTCGCGCTTTAAGTGATCTATTACAATTACAAAAAAAAAATGATATCTCTGTAAATTACAGCGCCAATTACAGAGAGAACATATATATTGCCTCAAAAAATAATTGTTGCACTACTTTAAAAAATCTTTACATTGTGTTAATTAGAAAGAGAATGTATGATAACAATTTTATAAGATTAAAAAATTTTATTTAAATTTAACAAGGGAATACAAGATATTTAAATACAAAGTTTACATGTGTATTTTTTAGTGGTCACAAAGAATTACAGAGGTAACAGTACAAAATAAAAATATTTTATTAAAATATTTAATCCAACGAGAGAATACAAGGTATTTAAATACAAAGTTTATATATGTTTTTTTCAATAGAATAAAAGATTTAATCACAAAGAATTACAGAGGTAACAGTACAAAATAAAAATATTTTATTAAAATACATAAATTTTTCTTGTAAAAAAACTTGGCGCTGCTAGACCTCGAAATTGTAAATAAATAAGGACAATAAATAAAAATAATTCAGAGAAGAATGCGACAGAAGTAAAGTAAATGATTATCAGCGTGGTGTGTATGTGCGAGCGAGTGATATGGGTGTGTGTGACGACGGCGAATAACGCGGCTTGTAATTAAGTACGGGATAAGTTTATTTATTTATTTACAATTTCGAGGTCTAGCAGCGCCAAGTTTTTTTACAAGAAAAATTTATGTATTTTAATAAAATATTTTTATTTTGTACTGTTACCTCTGTAATTCTTTGTGATTAAATCTTTTATTCTATTGAAAAAAACATATATAAACTTTGTATTTAAATACCTTGTATTCTCTCGTTGGATTAAATATTTTAATAAAATATTTTTATTTTGTACTGTTACCTCTGTAATTCTTTGTGACCACTAAAAAATACACATGTAAACTTTGTATTTAAATATCTTGTATTCCCTTGTTAAATTTAAATAAAATTTTTTAATCTTATAAAATTGTTATCATACATTCTCTTTCTAATTAACACAATGTAAAGATTTTTTAAAGTAGTGCAACAATTATTTTTTGAGGCAATATATATGTTCTCTCTGTAATTGGCGCTGTAATTTACAGAGATATCATTTTTTTTTTGTAATTGTAATAGATCACTTAAAGCGCGACTCTTTTTTGATAAGGTAACATAATTTTGTGATGTGTATCACTTCGGTTATAATTTTTTGGAAATAAAAATACTAGTGCTTAGATTTTTTCGAGATTTTTCGAGATACAAAGATTACGTCTACCACTTGTTACTTAGGTTTTTTCGAGGTATAATACTACCACTTTCTTTTTTTTTTTTTTGAGGTAACAACATATACACTACTATGCGTGTATTTGGCGCCTTTTTTTACCTTTTTTTAAAGAAAGGTAATTTTGTACGGATATCACGCCTTTTTGTAGTATTACGCATTTTATAAACAGTATGTACAGGGTAAAGCTATTTGGAGGTATAATACTACCACTTTGTTTTTTTCGAGGTAACAACATAATACATATACACTACTATGCGTGTACTTGGCGCCTTTTTTTACCTTTTTTTTTAAAAAGGTTTTATTCACGTCGGTTACTGAAGAAGTAAGCTCGATATTATGTTGCAAAAGGAAGTAGGAGACACGATGGAAGTTACAGATAAAAAAAAAACTCCGGGGATTCTCGTGGAATTTAAATGAGTCGAAGTGAAATATTTTTTAAAGTTTATATATATCTGTGCGTGTTTGCGTCATTATAATTCAGTCTGTCGGTTTTCCTTTAACGAATAGCAATGAACCACCTACTCTTTGGCAGTCGTTTTATTTTGAATAACGATGATGGACAGTTATGGTTAATAGCGGAAACGCGCATAGCGCTCATGGCATTCGGCCACACCGTATACGGCATTTTCGGTCCGGCTCGCGAGCACAAATGCAACCTCTGCCTACCGATTCGCACTAAATTTCATGTCCGTTATACCCGTTACCATATCGACCGTGTCGTCGCGGCTTAACAATAACCGGTTTTTGGATCTCGGTAACACGTGTTACACCGGAGCAGCTTCCCCCTCGCTCCCGAAGGGAAAATCTAATCGCTTCCGAGAGCACGCGATTCAATCGCCCGCTTTCAATCCAGGCCGGATCTCCGGCGAAGCACCAATATGATGCTCGAACACAACCGTGTGCTCTCTTATTGATGAAAAAATAAAATCCCCATACCTGGACATCTCGCGTCAAATTGGATTTGCAATCTCGCAATACCGTAAAATTTTATGGACTTACGGATTATGTTACGAACTTCCTTGTTTATTTGAAATATCAACGTTTAATAGACCCGACCGATTTAATAGGGGTTTAACCCATTTTATCATGTTTAATAACGAAATCGAAATATAGCGTATTGTTGTTGGGCTGACAATAAAATTACGCGCATGAAAAATATCGATATAATAAAAACGGCAATAAATAGAAAAGGGGGATTTAAATTCTGTTTTATCAAGAATTCGCGTTTGTGAAAGACATTGTGACGCTTACAATAATTCATAAAACACTAAAGTTTTTTCTAAAATTAAAGAATTAGAGTGGCAAATTAGTAAATTGCTTAAAAGCTTATCACTTAGATTAAATCTCGTGCTCCTTTAGCCCCTGTTTTAGACGAACTGAGGCACTTCTCCCTTCGTTGATCGAAAGAAGAATCCTTAAAGAATTGCTCGTCTGGCGATAGATAAGTGTTCCTCGAACTCCCCGGTACTGGAAACTAAGTTTAATGTTACAGTCGGGAATTGAAAGTTCTTAATGGACTTCTGTTGAATGAGTTTAAATGCGATTTCGGGGTCGACGATCGAAAATGCACCCGAATACCGCAGAGCGGTTGATCGAATCACCACCTGCGTGTAACATCGACATCTATGGCGGATTAATACCGCTCATTTTAATTGTATCCCAGCGGAGATTGTCAATCTCCGCGATCAATTGATAAGTTGAACTAATTAAAAGCATAGAGAGAATGACGGCCAACGAGTTCGGAAACGATTATCGCGTTGCATTTTCCGTTATTCCACAACCCGTGATTAGCGCAAACCACCTTGCGGGTCGATTATCAATTCGGGCCGATCAATATTAAATACAATGATATCGGCAGACAACGATTGATTGGTATCGCAGTGTAAATGGTTCATATAGCGATCTAATAATTCTTTCCTGAATATTCCCGCGTTCGATAACCAGTTGTTATATGTGCATTGAAATTATTTAGTTTGGTTGGTTAACGAATCGGCTAACAATTATTCTTACTTGCCATTGTCGTCAAAATCTCACTGTTTATTTTATATGTCAGCTAAACAGACAAGTGGTTTACGAAACCGCAGACCACAACTCGCTGTGCGCTTTTAGATAAGCACATCCATCGTTGGATAACGATATTTAGCCTGCTGATAACTGGCTGTGTAGATATCGAGTATGAATGCATTGGATTGTTAACAATGACTTCTATAATTTGCAGAAAAATATCGTTATATTTTGTAATAAAGAGAGAAAGGGAAAGAGAAAGAGGGAGAGGGATTATTGAATAATTATATTATATTTTTCACGACAATGAGATAATGACAGTTTTAGTAATAGTAATTATAGTCAGTTTTCTCGGCATAAAGTTTCATGGAATTCGCGAAGAAATGTTTTTGTGCCCCTTTCCTGTTTTGTGCTAGAAAATGTTTGTGGTTCTCTCTCTCTCTCTCTCTCTCTCTCTCTCTCTCTCTCTGCAAAGCCACTGGCAGTGGAGCTCCATCGACGCAGGAAATTACATCATGGACAAGCCGGAAATGACGCGACGAACGAAACGACCCCGCTTGGCCGTACCGATGTAGCGCTTCCATAAGGAAATCCTGTCAATTCATGATTCGCGAGCATCCGTACTTTGTCAGTGTAATCTGGGTAACAGGGTTGCGCGAGCGCGAACAGAAGCATTGTAAGCGTAATCGGTCATTGATCTGTGTAAAATAGTACATATTGTCATTTGAACGCAGAATATCTTTAACTTGGTAGTATTATATGATATCACGATATTTTTATACACGTAATAATTAATTATAATTAATAACATTTATATTATAATAATTGCGCGTTTTTCTCCTTCTCTCCCCGTTACTGATGTTATCCGCTGCTCTTTAATTCGCCTTGCATGTAATGTGGATGTGGTTGTAACGTAGATCTCTTCTATTTTTCAGGTGAGTGTGTCTACAGCCCGAACTTTTTGAGCCACGCGTAGTATGCATCCTGGGAATTCTTTCGTGAAAGCCATGGAGAAATTTTTCAAGAGGTGAGTCACGCGCGCGCGGCATACCTTCATCCTCTGGCGTATATCGTAGGCACGTACGTCCGTTTGCTAAATGCAAGCCATTGTCATAACAGATCGCTTCTATTCCGTGTCCTCCGAAGCTCCGAAAATGACTATTTAACATTCGCATGCTGAACATTCGCATTACGAAGCAAACCTTGCTAATTAGACTAGGAAATACGTGACGAACATTTGCATTTCTCGATGGATAAAGTTATGTTAGACAATGTTTGATGTAACTATAGCTGTGCGATTTTATATGATATTATGATAATAATATTATAATAATATGACAATTTTATACGGCGAAGATAATGAAGTGAAAAGTCGGCTTAATCAATTATATAATTTAATTTGAATATAATTTTAATGTGTCTCTATATGATTGTATCAGTGTTACGGTACACAATATTGTTACTTCGCGTAGTCAAAAATTTAGTTTTATATAATCGAAACAATCTTTGTCGAAGATGACGGCAAACACCGCGATTGTTCGAAAGTGGTCGTGGCAAAAATATGAGTGCAGAATCGGAAGTAAGAAAGGGGGAGCTGTGACTGACCGTAATGGCACGTCAGTCCTAAGGAGATCTATCTGTCCTAAAAAGGAAAGCGCAAGTCGACCGAGAAAATCGGTGTTCGCGTGGTCGCGACATGCCATTATCGAAGGGCTCAAGTGACACACTCCATCCTTTCTCCCTTTTTCGGATTTATCGTTATCTCCCGCTGATAGCTTCCCCATTCGCTCGCGTTGATCATGAGTCTACAGTCGCTAGAGCTCTATCCCCGCAAGACAACGGGGATATAAAACGTTTCGTATGGTGTAAAACCTTTACAACGAGAGCACTTCTAACAAAAGAACAAATTGTACTCATTCTCCGGCGTTCGGACTGTTCGGCCGTTTAGACTACGGAGATGTTTATTTGGAAATACCGAAGAAACTTCGCTAAATATTTGCACTTGCAAACGTACATTTTACCGAAGTAAATTCGCAAAAGAATTCTCGCAAATATTTGAGGAAATTGAAGAAACATTTGTTTCTTTGATTATTTTTATTTATTCTTTGATAAATCGAACGTGGAAAAAAATATTGACCACTTTTTCATGTTTTTTTTTTCGGGTTTTAACGCGATGCTTTTTTGGTACATTTTTTCCGAGTTGCTCGTCATGCTGTCTGCGCACGGATAGATGAATAAATATGAAATATTGCAAACATTTTATAAACACTAGCAGTTTATTTAGTGCAAAGCTTTTCCTGAAATATATGAATAAAAATTTGCGAGATTTAAGAAGGTGGCAATAAAATATATATGTACACATAGGCATCGATAAAAGTGTACAATAATCTCATTTTGATAATCACGTGAATTTAAAGCATTTGCAACAGAGAGATTTCTTTTAGGGAAGAAATGACCCGTCGTCACTTTGTTAGAGAGTCAAAGTTTCGCGGAAACTGCACATGAAACTGCACGTGAAAATTCCTTTCAGATATCTTAACGCATGAAAACGTCATTCAAGTTTTTCTGAAAAACTAACGATGCTGGGGATGTAACGTATTTTAATGTTTATGTTTCGCTATTTTGTCCTCGTTTTTTCACGTTTGCGGCTTTCAACTACACATTTTAGCATTTATTTTAAAATGGACGCATGTCAGGCGTTAAAATTTATCTTACAAATTATTCTTTAATGGTTAACATGCGTTATAATTTTGATTTATTTTTTTATTTTATTTTTTATTAATTATGCACGAATCTCTCTCTCTTTTTCTTTCTCTTTCTCTTGCTCTTGTTAAAAAATAACTAACAATAAATGAAGGAAAATCTTCGGAAAAGAGGAGATTTTTTTAGGGAATGAACAAAGGTCAGAATGATTTTTCCTATTTTCATCTAACCAAGGGAAAGATGAAGATTGTCGGAAGCACGCGCAATTACTTAGGTCAACCTCAAGTCGGACCCTTTTCAAACGATCTCTTCATTTAGACATACACTTTCTCTACCTTTCCCTCGAGCACTTTTATACGATGAAAAATATACCCAGAAGAAGCATCTGAAGAGGAAATTTCCAGTTTATTCGTGGCGTGTTTAGCCCACATGATTATACTGTGAGGATGCCGCGAAATATCGCTGTCATAATTCGAAATATGATAGATTTTCAACCACGAAATATGATATAAGTGCTTTCCATCTTTAGCTAATCGCGCTATTTTTTTGCGTGTTACGATAAAAAATGTTTAGATACGATTTTGCTTTATATCGCAACGAATTGTTCAAGTATTGCAAACGGAAATCGAAAACGCCTGCTCGTAAGACGGTAAATTGTCGGGGATACCGTGTGTGTACGACGCACGCTGCAACGTACACGCGTATCTCTTCAGGGGTCTTCTCGAGCGTAATGCGTCTCATGGATACGGTGGGGAGAAAATCAAATGGTGGAAACATTCCGGCGGTGGAGAGCGAAATGTAATTCCACGGAGATCATGTTCGCGGCGTTTACAGGGACATGCATTCGCCCTGGAGGAGGACGCGCTACCGCGTCCCAGCGCGGTAACCGAGATTCTATTTCGAGGGCTTCGCCTTCCCCCTTTCCTTCTTCTCGCGTTTCTTGATTAAAAGTGCCGGCTGAGGAAAATTGCAGGCAATATCGTTAACCCGGTGCCTCCTAACATGACTTAATTACTCGAATCATTAACTTAAATTGAATTATTATTCAATTAAACGGACAAACATTAAATAACGACTTATGTCCCGTTTACATAACTCGCGCGGATGCACTGGGATGCGTATTTATCTAATCCTATTGGATGTTGGATAGAATAAATAAACACTTGTTTCTAATAATTAAATTTCTCTGATTTATTTTATCAGATGATACATATAATAAATATCTGGACTTCTCCGTAATTTATGTTTGATGTTATAATACACTTATCCTTATTTATATATAAATTTAGCCTGCGATAATTACGGTAAGTGGCTTTACTGTTATTTATGACATTCTATTGTTCACGCGAGGTTAATTTGACAACATGCATATGTGACCACCGAACCATAGTATAGGAATTGAAATGACGAGAAACTCGTGGTAATCTAGGGACTTTCACCGTTTGTCCAGTTTCCATGTGTACAGTGTTGTGGACAAATCATTATGATTTGGACTTCCCCGCTTTAACACTTGAATTAAATCTTTGAAATAAGTAAAATACCTGTTTCTAACTATGATAATAATGAATTGAACGTGTAGTTCTATGATTATCACGATTGTACGGTTGTATATATCTTAATGTTTTTTCTTATATAACGTTAATGAACGTTCGTTTGCTGCATCGTGGCCTGTGTTTCGATGGCTATATTGACTTATTATTAGATATAAACCTGTCTGTTTATCTTTATTTGAATTAGGATTGGATTAGCTGATATCTAATCATACTGAACCATATCTAATCTAATCTAATCTAATTAATTTAGTCCTGGGGCGAATCCATCCTGCTCAAATGTGGATTATATATATATATATATATATATATATATATATATATATATATATATATATATATATTCTAAATCTTTATAATTTAATACTTATGTCCTTATCTGACAAAAAAAAAATAAAATAAGAAGACATATAAATAATAAAACACAAAACAAATATATTGCGTATCAGATAACTGGATTAGAATGGACACTATTTAATATACCTGTGTGATTTGTTTATATAAAAAATGGCTAAATATTTAACCTTCTACGGACGGCCGACTCTTACGAGTTACGCTTTAAAACTACTAGGGTAATTCTTTTTTTTTTGTTTAAACAACTATCGCGTTGTAATTTTTGGAATTCCTATTTTCTTTCTCTGCGTACTGCCCGATAGCGCAGGGTTACTACTTTTATAATCAACATCGATCGATTATTTATTTCAGAAAATTCGATAGTAATCTTGTATTTGTGAAATGACTAAAATTGCTATATAGCAAGCTCTAATATGGACTGTCGACTCTTTGGAGTCTGATTTATCTCTACGTATTGCCCGTCTACGTGGAATATTTCACTTTGGCTAATCCCATCTATTAGCTTCAGGTGCACCTTGGGCGGAGTTCACTCGAAATAGGGCGAGCCCCAGAGGAAGGCCATCCCTTTAAAAAACCACCTTATACGAATATGGCTATGAACAACGGAAAAGATATTTCACCGTCGCTGGGTTCGGATCTCATTGTCAGTGACCGGCGTGCTGGCTCTATCGTCCCTGGAGCCGACATGTCGTCAGCATGCGAAGGGCTACCGCCGGTGTTGACCTCGGGCACCGGTGGCGAAGCAACTACCGAGAAGACTGGAGATAGAACACAACACCCGTCTACACCAGTGACTATTATTTACGAAGAAGCGCTCGGAGTCAGAATTTGGTCAGAGGTACGCACGCCTCTCTATGATTCAAGTATTTTATGTTCTGCCCCAATTTGTCTCAAATAGCGACCCGGGTCGCTTGAATAGGGCTAGATAGTGGATAGGGCTCTCTGCACAAGAATATTTGAACACGTTACGTTACCGTAAGTAATTACATATATTTAGAGCGTAAATTTAGACTTGATCTGAGCGTAGTAAGTCCGAATTTACACACAAATGTAAATAAATCAGCACTTAACGTAACGTAGCGTGTTACAAATGTTCTTGTGCTGAGACCCTAACCTACTAAGATATTGGATTTCGTTCTTATTCAAGATACCGTTCTTCAAGAGGTAATTATTTATATTCAATAATATATGCAATACATATAATAAATATATATATATAATATTTATATCTTTTCCTTCAGATTTACTTTGCCGAGATACTAGATTTCGTCACGAGCGTATATACTTTAGAAGTATACCATTCTTCAAGAGGTAACTATTACATATGTTCAATAATATATGCAATATATAAAATAAATACATATATATATATATTTTTTTATATTGTACATTTATATAGACGTTTTGCATGTACAGATGTATTTTATGTTATTGATAAGATGTTTTTTATTTGTATTTACATGCAGCGTTTTTAAAAAATTATCTGTTATTATTATATTGTTTATTGCTTTACAAATATCTTATAATGATAAATAGCTTACTAATAATATTAATGTATATTTACAGGACGCAAAAATGGATCTTATTGATATATGGAAGTTATTTTTTGATGAACAACATGAAGATCAAGAAGAATATAATATATCATTAATTCGAGAGCGGCATGTAAAAATTCAAAATTTTTATGAGAATGTTGTCGAAACATATTCCTTAAATGGTAACAAGATTTCTTTGAATTATATATTATTTGACCAGTATTACTATAATTATATAAGAAAAATTGTTAATTATATGACATTATTTTATAATTATTTACTTTGATAATAAGATTTCTTTGAATTATATATTATTCGTGCAAAAAACACGAACACTGCCCTTTAGTGTATTATCAAAATGTAAGAGGTTTGAGAAGAAAATTATCGGATCTACGCTGTTCCATCGCATCCGCTACAATGGAATATGATTTTGTTATATTATCGGAGACGTGGTTAAATTCGGGTATATCGGATGCTGAGCTTGGCCTAACCGATTTCAAAATCTACCGTTGTGACAGAGATATAAGCACCAGTGACTGCTCGAGGGGCGGTGGTGTTTTGATCGCTGTCCGTAATTGTTATTATAGTCGTAATATTAGTACATCCAGGGCCGGCGACTTTTGGTATTTTCGGGTATGGAGTAGGAGGAACGCGTGGGGGTAGGGGGGGTGGGGGGGGGGGAGTACTGAAAAAATAAGTGAGACGTATAAAGCTTAAGCCATCTTATTTTTTTATTTGGCTTGACAGTGCAAATGTATTTCTTCTTACTGCATTTTTCGTTATAAACTCATCGAGTATCTCATCTAGGTTTAGTTGTTCAGAATCTTCTGAATGGATGTGCAAAATCGCGACACCGTTCAGTCTAGCTTGTCGCATTGACGATCGTAAATACGTTTTCAATCTTCTTAACGTCGAAAATGAACGCTCAGCTGTGCAAGAAGAGTGGGGTATAGTCAACATCAATCTAATCAACTTTGTGAATTGAGGTAGTAGAGTAGCAAATGAAGAATTTTGTTTAAGAAACGTTACCACATCCAATAGATTAGATACCGTGACATTTCTCTGTTGCAAAATATCATAAAACATATTTCTATGAAGTCTCAGTTGCTCTGCATCAAAGTCGTTTTGTTCCTCAATTTTTCTATTCTTTTCTATCTTTCTGTTATAAAATGAAGTGATTACTTCAACCGGAACTTGTTTGCCATCCTCGTCTTTTTTTCCAACGATAAAAGCCTCAATTTGGCACAGAAATTTCATTTTATCAGTCGAGAAACGATCAGTCATTGATGAGAGTATTTGATCGAGGATTTCGAAGTAAATTTTTCGAAAATAATGTTCTGGTGAAGAAAATTCATGGGCAACGGAACAGGCAGACTCGAATCGTTTTGGTGCTTTTCGAAATCGGGGCGTTTTTGGATCTTTGAGGTCGAGGTCTTTTGCTCCATCAACAGCTTGAGACCACATATCTTCGAATCCATTAATTCTCAGCTGTTTAAGACTATCAATGACAATCATAATTTTTTCGTGAGACTCAGTGATATTCATGTCAGATTTTTGAAGGTCTCTGTTCAGCACTTCTACTCTTTCAAATACATTGATCATAGCAACGAGAAGAAAATAAAATTGACACTGTTCTAAACGTTCCAAAAACCCTTTTGCCTTTGCCATTGCACTGGCATCTGTGTCCTGAGCTTGTATAATTGTAAAAAAAAAATCCAGAATCGCTTTATAATTCTGATGAAGGGTTTTTAATGATTTCACTCTTACACACCACCTGAAAAAACGAAGATAATTATCCAATAAATAAACATGTAACATTTAGTTATAAGATAATTTTACCAACCTAGTTGTACAAAAAGGTGAAACAATGGGAGCATTATCAGATTGCAGGTCCTTAAAAATAGCTAAACGCTT
Organism: Temnothorax unifasciatus; assembly: GCA_030770225.1. NCBI lineage: Eukaryota > Metazoa > Arthropoda > Insecta > Hymenoptera > Formicidae > Temnothorax > Temnothorax unifasciatus. The sequence goes on from JASTWK010001097.1 coordinate 39,160, forward strand.
GGGAGAATCTCTGATAAAATTAATAATTTCTTTGACTATTCCAATAAACTCTTTGGCACAAGAAACTTTTTCCATGGCATCCTGCACTGATAAATTTACTCTATGTGGTGCACAATGCACGTACAGTGCTCTTGGTTCCTCGTTGCGAACTTTTGCCTGCAGACCATTAATTCGGCCACTCACATTCGCAGCTCCATCGAAGCATTGTCCTCTCAATTTGTTCAGATCAAGTCCAAATCGTTTGAGAATATCCATCACGATTTGAAACAAAGTTTCTGACTTAGTATTGCTTGTTTCAAAAAACCCAAGAAAAATCTCTCTTATCGTGAAATCCTCCGAAACAATCCTGATCGAGAAAGAAATTTGTTCCAATCTCGTGATATCAGATGTCTCATCCGCAATAATAGAATAAATGCTTGCTGCTTTTATGTCAGACAAATGTTTCTGAATAACTCTTTCTGCCATCATTTCAATCATTTCATTAATTGAATCATGGTGAATCCACTTATATCCACATCTTTTCAACCATGTGTCCAATTCAGGGCAATCCTCAGCTCTCATCTTCAGAATTTGCATCAAATTGGAAGTTTCATCATTGCCGTCTCCACGAAATGCTAATCCTTGCCGAGCCAAAACATTCACAGTGCCAAATATTTTTTTTAAGGCTGCGCGTGCATTTTTCATCTCTCGTTCAGTTGCAGATGAGATACGTTGGATTACACTAACTTCTTTCATGTTTTGCAATGATTGAATAGCACACCTATGAAAGTAACTCTTCTCGTGGTTTTTAAACGCGAATGTTGCATTACTCCATGTACTAAATCCATGTACAACAAATGCCTCTCGACTTGACACTGCACGACTATCGTTTGGTAAAGACATCTTACGATTTACAGCCTCGACACAAATATTGCAAACAATTTTATTAGCAGCATTGAGACCGAGCCATGTATAAGTCTTTTGCCATATCTCAAATTTTTTTGGTGGCTTTTCATCTACAACAAATGTAATAAATAATGCGAGTGCTTGAGAAAATTATGGGGAAATTTATTCCTTTTAAATAGTCAATAGTCAACGGACTCAACAATCAGAAAGAATAGACTTACCTGTACCTGCATTCAGAGATACATTAGAATTTTCGTCAGTGTTTTTAGTGTGAGTAGAGAGGTTAGGATCAGGAATCGTTTCGGAAATTGGAGGCTCCAAATTTGAAGCCGAAGAGACCGAGTCATTTTTCAGCCCTACCTTTGCCTTTCTAAATATGTATTTATCCATGGTATCGTATCCTCTCCCTCCGGAAGACCGGAACGCACATTTCAGGGCCGTAAGAAGCAGCGATAGTAGTAAGGGACTCGGTACAATAGGTTAGAGTAATAGAGTGTTAGACCACGCCTGAGCTGCCGACTGTGTCTTCCCTGCAACGACACGCTCACGCTATCTGATTGGCTGTCGATAACTCAAAGAAGGAGAAGCGCGCTTATTTTCAGGTTCGAATAAATTGTCATGAACACAGTCTCTCAGCGCTCAATAATTGCTTAATTTTCTTATATTTTTTTATAAAGAAATTTTTTTTCGGGTTTTCGGATGTGGAATTCCATACCCGGAGTGCCCGCGTTCGGGTATGGAGTTTCCATACCCGGAGATGTCCGCGTATGGAGTACTCCATACCCACCATACAATAGTCGCCGGGCCTGAGTACATCGGTTTCAAACGTCGAACATCTCTTTGTAGAGGCGAAAATTAAACATAGCTCTCTTATTATTGTTGCTGTTTATATTCCACCAGGCTCTTCACCCGATGTTTACGATTCCCACGGTTCGCCTGGTGTTTGATATGCGATGTGTATATCCTGATGCTAGTTTTATTGTTCTTGGTGATTACAATTTACCAAATATTTTATGGCAGCACAATTATTCCCCGCTAACGTATACTCCCATGAATGGTTCCCATCCAAAACAGACTGATGTAGTTACCGAATATTTCAATCTTTGCAATTTCTGTCAACATAACACGGTGAATAATGCTCTGGGATATGAGCTTGACCTCATTTTCTCATCTTTTGAGAGCCTCCGTGTATCTGCTGCCGATGAGCCTCTTATTCCTTGTGATACATATCACCCTCCACTCATATGTACCTTGCCATTTTCAAGCACAGCTCGCTCCCCCGTAATGACTGCACGAAAGCTCTGTTTCGAGCGAGCTGACTACTCAGCTATTACGAACTATCTTAACCAGATTAATTGGGATACTGCTTTAGAGAAACTTTCAGTTAATGAAGCGGTGGATTTCTTATATCATCACCTGAACACCGCAATTGCTACGTCTGTTCCTTCCCGTCCCATTTTTGAATCCTCTTATCCAGTTTGGTTCACAAAAGAGTTGATTTCTCTTATAAAGACAAAAAAATCGGCTCATTTAAAATATAAGAACACACAAACTTATTCCGACTATTTAACCTTCTCTCACCTTAGAGCAAAGTGCAAATCTTTATCTGCTGCATGTTGGACAAGCTTTATTAATAAAACTGAAAGCATCATAACGGATAACACGAAACATTTTTGGAAATTTATAAAAAATATTAGATCTTTAGAGCCTCATGCCTCTTTCATTTTACACAATGATCTCCTTGTGCAGGATAATGAGACTATCGCAAACTGCTTTGCCGATTACTTCGAATCTGTCTACTCCGGCGACGATGGAAATAATATTGAACCTGAAATAGATCCTAAATTGGCTCACTCTCTGAATCTCCTCTTCTTGGACATATCTATAGAAGAGGTGTACAATGAAATTAATGATCTTTCCCTAAATTGCGCTGCCGGTGTGGATGGTATTCCTCCATCATTCTTTAAATCAAATATTTTTATTGCATCACGGTTTTTATGGCTAATATTTAACAAATCACTAAAAATGGGCTCATTTCCTGCAGTTTGGAAACAATGTCTTGTCTCTCCAATTTTTAAAGGAGGTGAACGCCAATTTGTTACAAACTATCGTCCTATATGTAAACAAAGCATAATGCCTAAGATCTTTGACAGCATTGTGGCTCGCAAGCTTGGAGCGCTTTGCAAAAGCATTATTATAATTGAACAACACGGATTTGTTCCTGGACGATCCACGACTACAAATCTGATAGATTACTGTAATTTCTTATCAAATATTATTGAGAGTGGATCCCAAGTTGACTCTGTTTATACTGATTTTGCGAAAGCGTTTGATTCTGTAAATCATAATCTTTTATTAGGTAAACTGCGAGCCTATGGAGTCGGAGGCTCTCTCTTGTGTTGGATCTCATGCTTTCTCACAGACAGAACACAAATTGTAAAATATAAAAACAGTATATCTAGAAATATAACTGTCTCTTCCGGGGTGCCGCAAGGTTCGCATCTTGGCCCCCTGCTATTTATTTTATTTATTAATGATATCGCTATGTTTATTAAATATTGCCTCTTTTTACTATATGCTGACGACTTGAAGATGTATCGAAAAATAAGTGGACTTGCTGATGCATTATTGTTGCAACATGATCTGCACGAACTTGAGGTCTGGTGTAAGAGAAACTGCCTTCGTCTCAATATTTCTAAATGTTTTGTTGTACATTTTACCCACAAACATAACCCATTTCTTTATAACTACATTCTGGATGGTTTACCACTCTCAATAAAGCATAACGCTCGCGACCCTCGGAGTTTTGTTTTGCGCGAACTTATCATTTAACAATCACATTCAATTTATTGTTTCATCTGCATATAAAACGCTTGGCTTCATTCTCCGCTGGGGGAAATATTTTGTAAATATCTCCACTTTAAAACGGTTATATTGCGCGTTGGTTCGCCCGAAATTGGAGTATTGCTCCACTGTATGGTCTCCCTATTATAAATGTCATATTGAAAAGATTGAACGCATACAACATAAGTTCTTACGCACGGTAGCCTATCGCATGGGAAGTCCTATGGCTATTACCTGCCATGACTATTATCCCATATCAAGAAAACTAAATTTGATCACTCTAGAGAACAGGAGATTAATTTTTGACTTAACATTAATTTTTAAAATATTAAACAATTTTATCGATTGTCCTGACATATTAAAAAATATTTATTTAAATATTCCAGTCAGGAACCTAAGACAATCTCCCATCTTTTATGTTGAATATCATCGTACTTTATATGGCGCAAACTCTTGTTTGAATAGAATGATCATCTCGGCAAATAATTATGCCAACTTGGTTGATTTCTTCGGCGGCAATGTATCTACTTTTAAGCGAAAACTCATTTGTTTATTCTCGTAACATTATTTATTGTTTTTCCGATTACATTTTTTATCTATTTTATTTAATTTTTATAAACTACATTCTTCGTTGTACACACTAAAGGGTTTTTCCCGTAAATAAAGATTATTATTATTATTATTATTATTATTTGACCAGTATTACTATAATTATATAAGAAAAATTGTTAATTATATGACATTATTTTATAATTATTTACTTTGATAATAAGACATGGAGGGGCGAGCTGCGAGAGGGGGTCGCAAACGGACGCCGTAGACCCAGAGGAGCGCAGGCCCCGGCCCCCGGAGGAGCGCTCAGTATAAACATGGCTGGAGATGCGGGACTTTCCGCACCTGGAGGCCCCGCCAAGATTTCCGCGCCTGGAGGCCCGAACAAGACTATCGCGCTGCTCGAGGAGCACCCAGACGGACCCGGTGGAGACGTGCCGAAGGGGCACACAAACCCGTCCTCCCTCGCCGGACGAGAACATGTTCCTGAGGGGCTGCTGGAGTTGTTCCGAGATGGGGCACTCCTACCGGAACTGCCCGCACCCCCGTCAACAAGAGTTCTGTTACGGGTGCGGTGCCCGGGGAGTGACCCTAAGCGGATGTCGCCGCTGCGGACCGGGGTATAGGGAGCGGGAACCATATGGCGCCCCGCGAGGACCCCGGGACCGCCACCGAAGCCGCAGCTGCCAGAGGAGGGAGTAACCACCAGCCGCCACGGGCCCCGGAGGGGACTCCTGCCGTTACCGCGCGCGAAGACAGTGGTCGAGACCCCCCCCTGCGAGAGAGAATAAAAGGCTGTTAGAAAATTTGTGTGTTAAGTTCCTCCTTTCCTGTTCCTCGGGGTTGGTGAAGGATAAAGAGACAATAGGGAGCGGGAGGGTGAGCTTGCGTCTGCGTTGAGGATTAGATCAGTGGGGTACGGTCAGGGAGAGTCGGTTGGGATCTGGGAAAGAGTGATCGAGATTCGGGGATAGGAAGGCGTGGGCTGTGGTGGGCGGACGCGAGGAACGATTCCGAGACATAAGGGCCGGTAAAGACTTGTTGGGTCGTGATGTGGAGTAAGGGAGGCTTGAGCGGTGGTCACCGGCGTGCCGGGGGCCGACGTCCCCCTCGGCGCTCGTCTGGGAGCGGGGAGTTGTGACGTGACATTTGTCGCGTCCCTTGCTCCGACGTTAGCTCGACCGAGAGGGACGTCAAGGGTGGTGCCTCCGCCCGAGACGGGCGGAGCGCTAGCGTAAAGTTAGGTTAACTTGTCTACAAGCTTTCAGATCGCGAGAAGGTGCAGAGCAGATGGCCCGGAAATTATGTAACGGCGTAAAGCCGCAACGCGGGAATATTACAGGTGGACAGCCTGAGCCTTACCGAGGATGGACGGTCGACGGGCGGGTCACGCCGGGGCCCTAGCCAGGAACAGCGAAAACAGAGCACGTAGCCGCGACGACGTACCGGCCCGAGAGCGGGGGAGACCGTAACGGGGGACGCCCCGACGAAGGTCCCCGAGAACGACACGGCACCACTACCGGAGTTTCGCCGCCGGTCGACAGGCCATGGCCCGTCCAGCCTGGCCGTCGATAAACCGGCCGACGAGTCGCGGCCTGGACAGCCGGACTCGAAAACGGATTTGAAGCCCGCCGGTAGGTGGAGGCGGAAGCGAGAGGCGCCGGAACCGGGCGCCGCGATCGCATAGAGCGCAGCAGTGGTCGGGCGCGGCGATCGGCAGCAGCAGCAATTGGCACCCCTGGCGCGCGGGAGCGCGGTCCCGGCGTGGTCCCGTCGGGCCGGCGAGCGGGCACTGTCGTGCGAGCCACTGCAAAGGGAGGTACCCCCGGCCCTCGGGACCGACGAATTGCCGCCGTATCAAGGAGACCGATTGTAAGGCCACTGCTCTAACACCTCCAAGTAAGACCGTCGCTATATCGAGGCCCTCCCGGGAGTCGCGTTGTGCCGCGAGAAAATGTAATAACCGATTGTAGAGTCTATCGAAAGAAATACCGCGGGAGGGCCCAGTCGGATAATTATGAGAATTGCCCGTCTCGGAAATCCGGAAGTGCGGCCGCCGACAGTCAGCGTTTCGTGTTTCGTCTGATTTCCGTGTGAATTGTTCGTGAGCGATGCCGCGTGAGATTTCGCTCGCATTGTGAGTTTGTTGATTCGAGAGTATATGTTTCGTGATTTTCGTGCGATTGGGGCGGTTGATTCCGCGATTCAGATTATCGTTAACAGGGAGACGCGCCGGGCGTAGTCGAGCCGTTTTGGGCGGGGTGCTCTTCGCACGACCGGGTACCGTATCATCGTGGAGCCGCCGCGCGAGCTCCGCGTGATCGCGTCGTGGCGTGTGGGGCATCGTTGCGTTTCGCATCGGACTTCGCGAGGCCGAGGGCGTGATGACCGAGGCCCATCGCGAGGTCAATTTATTGCTGGCGTGATACTGAGGTATCGTCATCGTTTTGCGTAATTTGGCGTAACTGAAATTCCGCGTCAACGTACCGTTCTGAGAATTCGCGTTAAGAGATCGTTTTGTGATTCCGTGTTAATGCGTCGTCTGAAATTTAGAGTATCGTGATCTGTGATTCCGCGTTAATGTATCGTCTGGAATTCTGCGTTAGAGTATCGGAATCTGTGATTCCGCGTTAATGTATCGTCGAAGATCGAGATTCGGCTTTCTGTGTTAATGTGAAATTCCGCATCACTGCATCGTTTCCATTCCGCGTTGCGGTATCTTATGGCGTTAACGGGTCGCGCCGAGTGAACTGATCGACCCTTCTGCAGAGGACCACCTGTTATCTTGTCCTCCTGTCTCTTTATTAAATATATATTTTTTGTTATATATTAACTTTATTTTGTGCATTGATTGCGCGGCGCTCCCTCTCCTCGCTCCAACCGAGACCCCGTGGTCTCATAAAAAAACGCACGACTGAGATAGTTTCCGATATACTTTCCAGGGAAAGACTAATCTTTATTATACGTCGTACTATTTTATTCACTAGCGTATTGTGCATGTATTATGAATTTCTCCATGAACATTAATTTTCTTTTGAAGGTTTAGGTTTCTTTTGTACGATATACAGATAGATCCGTTAAATATATAAGCGAAAGATAGAGAAGAAAATTTCAAGTACATAAAATACTGAAGAATACGCCAAAGGTAAGTACATACGCAGAGTACGTAATTTACATAATAGATTTACAATTTGTCTTTGTGTCTTAAAATGTAAATTGTCTACTTATAATGCAAATATATTTCTATCAATAATACTAATTAATGGACATTTGCTAGTACTCAAAGCATAATCTAACTATTAGCTTATTGTCGCTGAAATGAGGAATCTTCAATATATATGTTACTAGTTTATATAGTGTAATAAACAATCGGTGTGAACAAGGTCATATTATTCTACAGATGGACGAGCGACCAAAGCGTAATGTTGGAAAACCATTGCGCTTTGTAACTACTTCTTCGGATGAAGCTCCGCCGTTACGGTGTAACGTACGGCGAAAAATTACAATGCCGCGCGTCGCGGCCGCGAAGCGGAGAGCAATCATAGCCACGAAATTAGTACAAATTCATTGTAACTTTAATATACTGTATTTTTCCTTTATACATGTAGTGTGACGTACGGCGAAATTCGTACAAATTTATACGGTATTATTCCGTTATACATATACACATCTATACCTGTACAATATTGAGCGATCAAACCAATAACAATCGATAGTATTGATCGGCACGCGATGCTCCCGGATAATCACGCAGTGCTCACGCGTAATTAGGTAGTCCCTTACCCCGGGACACCACCAAACGAATAGTATAAATACGGGCCCTGTAAGCGGGGACCGACACTCTTGATTCCGGCGTCTTTGAGTAATTTCAATTAGTGGTACCGAGAGCTTCGCGAGTCGCGAGAGAACTTAGCCGTGAGCGCGTTTCGTGTCGTACGGACTTAGCCGCGAGCGCGAGTCGCCGCCGAATAACTTAGTCGCGAGCGCGAGTCCCGCCGAATAACTTAGCCGCAGGCGCGTTCGCTGAGGAACGGAGTTAGCCGCGAGTGCGTTTGGTTCGTAGCGCCGGCCAGTATTGTCGCCTGCCGTTTTCTGTAAAACAAAGGAAAGAGCCTCAGTAATAAACGCAAGTGCATCGAGACCAATATTCTGACTTACGAATAATTTACCTGTGCCTCACCTTATCCGTCGATGCGCGCCTCCCGCAGGGCGTTCTTGACTCATCCTCGCGTCAATGCGCGCCTCTCTCAGGGCGTTCTTGACTAGTCCTCTTATAGATGCGCGCCTCCCGCAGGGCGTTCTCTTATTTCTGCTGCTCCTCTTTCGCGCCTTTCAACCGAATTCATTAATCTAATTACACACTGCATGGTATCGATAAAGCACGCGCACGCTTATCCGCTTGTATAAGGACTAAGGACGACATCCTCACGCACGTTGCATGCAAACTATTACACGGAAGGACTCAGAAGCGGAATAAAGGTAAGTGAAACAGTCACAAATGGTACGATCGAGACGGTCGGGGCGCGCTCACCAGCTAAAAAGGCTACGGCAAGCTTATTATACCGGGGGTAAATTCGATCCGAGTGTGTTGAACTCAGTCTCGCACCCCGTAGTACAGCCCGAGTCTCTCGACGACGTCCCGGACGTTTCCAAATCGCCTCAATCGGCTCCTGCCGCTGAGGAACGACCGAAACCGCGAATCACACAAGTCGAAAATTATACACAAAAGATCCGCTTAATTCTCAGGGAGTGCAGCGATGCGCAAGAGTCTCGTGTCTCGCAAGAGTAAATCTTAGTACTTACCGTGGTCCTTCCATAGACAGTGCTTACATATTATACAACACACTATCGAGAATTTTCACGGGTTCCAATCGCACAACTCACTCCGACGTCCGCGATCGGACTATGCAAATCTCGGACGTAACAACTGGTGACAGCGGTGGGATGCTAAAACATCCCTGATATGAAAATATCGCGGATGTTGCGGCATCGCATTCGAATTCAAATTTTCTAAACCATGTAAAAATTGTTCTTCTTTTGAAAAATTGAATAATTTTAGTGTGCCTTAAATAAAAATCACATTTATATATGTATATATAGTTATATATATATATGTATAATTTTATATAGAAATAGATATATAAAATTTGATACAAAATTCCTGTTAAATTTCCTGATGTATTAAAGTGATTAAATTGCGTGCGTCAAGTGTATAGTGACATTCCTACGCATATATAAAAACTTATATAAATTTAATTCTTTCTTTATTATTATTGAATTGGAGGAGGATGGTAGAATATATTAAGGAATGTATCCTCATTGAATACATATAATACATATAATCACTTGCCAATATTTAAGGCGCACGATCTATATAAATTATTTAATAATATATGTCTTATTATTACAGCGATAAATAATTACGAAATTAATAAAGATAAAAGGATAATTTTGTTCACAATGTTATTATGATTGATTTATGCATTCCCACACCTATATGCTCCTGTGTATTGATAATTGAATTGATAATAGTCCGTATAGAATAACACGCGTACCGGGATTAAGCATTATATACTCAATATAAGAAATAATTCATACAGACTTTCACTATTTTGAAAATTTTTTTTTCTTCTTGAAGTGAATATAATAATTGATTAATTCGAATAAAATAATATATATATATGTATGTCTCTCAACTTTCGATAATTGATTTCAATGATTTATAACAAAAATGACATTATGACCGATCGAAAAAAAAAAAAAAAAAATAAACTTATGTCTATAAACTAAGTATTACGCACTTCATATCAAAGCCAATATACGCCCTGATGTATTGATCGAGAAAACCTTTGATAGTTGCCACTCTTTTGTTAAGGGTTTTACATTTAAATAATTCTTGTCGTTTTGGAGTAAAATAATCACTTACGAGTCAAAATGAATTCAGACGACCCTTCTTCAAATTCTGTTGAGAATACAAATCCGCTGCAAACGGAAGATGAAAGGAGAGTAAATCATGAACAGGCTATTAGAAACGTTTTAGAAAAAGAAAAAGAACTTACTCAGCGTACCGCCATGCTGGAAGATATGGTGCGAACCCTTGCCAACGCCTTATCCGGTGTCCGGATCCCGAATCCTTCCACTTCTACGCCTATAGTAGAACAAACACTGGGAAACTTCCCGCCACCGCTGAGCTTTCAGTCTCCTATAGGAAGCGCATCAGCGAGTCCTCAACCAGGCATGAACAATGCTTCTTTAATCCAAGCGTATCCTAAATCCTACCTCCGCGATGCGCTCGAATTAGTGCCAAAATACGACGGCCATAATATTCCCGTTTGGCAATTTGCGCGAGCCTGTAAAAGAGCGAAAGAATCTGTACCACTGATCGATGAGGCACTTTTCGTTAGGATGTTACGCAATAAATTAACACATCATGCTTACCTGGCAGTGGAAGACGAAATGCACACCACTGTTGACAAGTTTATCGATACCTTAAAAAGAGTTTTCGGACCGGGAAGAAGTTCGAATTATTATCGCGGTCAACTCAGTAGCGCGTATAAGAAACCCACCGAGCATATACTAGATTATATTGGTCGTATCAAAGATTTACGTACAGCCATCTTAGAAGGCGACCAAACCAACTTGAATCGATCCTTACTAGCAACAGAAATTGCTGCTATAGATTCATTCGCTCTCGAAGCCTTTTATGAAGGACTTCCGCGTGATTATCGCCTCGAGCTGCGAGCCGAGGGATATAATTCCTTCTCTGAAGCCTGCTCTAAAACCATAGATATAGGCAGGAGACTCGAGAGAGAAGAGGCTCGATCGCGGAATGCCCGAAACGTTCGGGAAAATTCAGCTTTTACGCCGCAATTTCGTACACTCCAACGCGAACCTACTTCCAACGCCTCCAACCCCGGCCCCTCGACCAGTACTTCCGCTAACGGCTCTGAGAGTACTGGACGGAAAATTTGCAGCTATTGCAAAAACTTTGGCCATCTCATAAACGAGTGCCGGAAAAGGCAGTATCGGGAAAATAATTATAATACTAGCAATAATAATAACGATAATCGAAATAGCAAAGATAATGCTGTCTCGCGGTATGCGGGAAACAATCCGGAGGTCTCGACCAACGGGGCGACCCGAGGCCTCGGGAATGCTCGTCCCGTCTTTACTCTGGAGACAAGCCCAGATCCGTCTACGTCCTCAGAGGCGATAATGGAAACGTACCCTCAGTCGAGCTTCAATCTTCTTCCTTTTGCGGACCAACCGCCTTCATGCTAGATACAGGCGCGCAGCCTAATATAATAAAAAGGGATCTGTTAGAGACGATATTATTATTGACGTAAGGGAGATTATCCAGCTTACCGGAATTACGGAAAATGTAGCTAATACGCTCGGTACAATTGTAGCTCACATCTCGCATGTACCAGTAATCTTTCACGTAGTACCGGATGATTTCCCTATCGTCACGCAGGGAATCTTGGGGTCCTCGTTTTTCACCGAGCACAATGCGTGCATCGACTACGAGAACAGACGAGTTACATGGCGTACCTCCACGTTTACGTTTAAGGAAAAAGAAACCATTGTTGTACCCCCTTTCACGAATATGGGATTTATGATCCGTATTGCGAACCCCGAAATTAAAACCGGCTACCTCCCTCGCCTACGCGCGTGCGAAGGAGTCCACTGCGAGGGCGGCGGAAGTAACATGCATCAACAATAAGCTTTCGTTCGTATAACAAACACATTAGACCACGAGGTCGAAATCGAAGTACCTACAGTAACGCTCAACGAAATAGTCAGCGGTAAGGTAGAAGCTGAATCGCAAAAATGTCAACCAGAGTTGCACACTATAAATACATTTATGCAAGGGCACGAGCAGTGCCTCCCCTCGGATGCATCAAGGTGCATCGTCGACCAAGGTCGGCATCCCCTTTCTGCTTTAGAATCCTCTGAATCTCAGTCGAATACGACTCACTCCCATGAGGGATCTATACATTCGTCCGGTAAGTTGCGAAGAAAACTTACTGATGCAA
>JASTWK010001098.1:0-51416 GCA_030770225.1 Temnothorax unifasciatus
GTAAGCATAATTATTCATCGCGGACACAATTGTAAATGCGAGATCCCGTCAAACATCAATTAAGCGTGATTGTAATATTATTAATATAATGTGAGGAAGTAATGACGGTATCCCGCATAGCAACAGCGACGGCTCGAATCGGAAGACGAGGGGAAGAAGACATATGGTAAATACAGATGATTTACGACTTTGTTTGTCAGTGGGAATCAAACGTGTTTGCCAGATGTCGGAATGCGGAAACGTTGATCGTGAGCGCGGCATGCGTTGATTGGTCGCGAGGGGCGTAACGATGCCCGAGTGGGGAGGGCTACCGAGACTAGCCGGTCGATCATGATCGAGGAAACAGGGTCTTCGCTTGCCGACCGCGATAGGGTGAGGTCGAAACTTGGTCTTCGCCCGCCGACTTCCGACCGGAACGGTTATTCTCGTATTGCGATTAGCTTACCTGAAGCAAAACTTAGCCGCAAATCGAGGCAGCGAACAGTCCCGCGGTATAGGCGCGTAATCCTTAAGTAATCTTTGTACAATCTGAAACAACGGAAAATATACATTTATTTTTCCAGTTAATTAAAAGATTTACACAATTCATTTCGAGTGCGGTTAATCCTCAACTTACCTGATCCTTCGTACTTACCTATCGGCGATCCTTGATCCATTCGGGGAGATTCAACGCGGCGGTCCAGTAGCGATCCAGAGAGGCGTAGTCAGCGGTGCAGCTGCAGTCCAAGGTCCATGGTCCAGCACGCAGATCGGAGATCCGAGACGAGGCATCCGGAAACAGAAAAAGGTGGGATATCAGCGTGGGTGTAATAATCGGGATATTTCCGTACAATCGATAAAATTCAAGCAGTCCTTTCTAATTTTAAACGGGAAAAAATTAGTGGCGACCGTGTCTGAGACACTTCCTAATAGTCACGTGCGGTTGATCACCACGCGTACGGTTACAATAGTATAGCGCATAATCGGCGGAAAGCTTGAACGTTTCGAGGAGGAGCATTGTGACAAGTCTTTGCGTGAATCTACAACTCGCGAAACGAACGCTCTAAAAAACGCACTGATTGCCCTCCTGGCGCACGGAAGGGAACACAACCCGTAAAGCCTGGCGACCGTGACAGGACACGCGAATCGAACGAGTTGCATGCAAATCTGAAAAACGCGAAAGCGGTAATCCGATCGAGGATTGTAGTGTGTAAAGAAATCTTATGATACGATCAAATCAATTTCTTGCACGAAAAAGAGATGGAGCGTGATTCGTGATAAGCGATAAACGAGACCGAATCAAACAAGGCGTAGTGAGCTATTTTATAAGTGTCTTAGTGGAAACGCGAAACAACGTGCGTATATATAGGCGCGGAGTCGTAATATCCCAACAGGGGTAGTCGCGACGGGAAACATCCGCGTAAATAACGTACGGCGTTGGCCACCGGGCCTTAAGCCAAAGAAAACGTCGATTCAACGGTCCGTGTGCGGAAACGACACGCCAATCTTGAATAAAAGGATACTCTGGTCAAATTGATCGAATCGTAGTGCGAAAAGTGCAAGTCGGTTATACACGTGTGAAAAACGCTGCAACAACGTGCACCATATACGACGCGAAGTCGCGAAACTAACCGTTCACGGCTATAAAAAATCGCGCGAAACAGGGTACGAGTGTTTTCGTGAGCCGGCACGAAAAGCGCGAAGCGATAATAATTCAATAAACGGGGGATAATTGAAAATCTCCGAATTAAAAATAATTAAATTACCCGTTGTATAGCTCGAGTAGAGGTACGACATAGAAGGGTAACGTAAATCCACATAACGGGTGGTACAAAAGTAACATTATCCATGGTGATAAAAGTAATATAAAAGGTGAAGTTGAATTAAATTATCATTCATCGATCAACAGTTTGGGACGTAATAAAACGATTCCTGACGAAAATTTTGATAAATTTGCGGTAAAGCGCGGAATTGCGACACCACGGTTGACATGTACGTTGATAAGGGTCAGAGTCGCGTAAGGTCGTGACAACGTGCGTGAAACGGCACGCGTGATCGTAACGCGAACGATTAATCATCGAATTCAGCGCACGGTCGTTAAACAAACGCGTGAATTCCAAAAAACGTACGGGCGTTACGCGCCACCGTGTAGAACGATGTACCGGGTGTAACGTAAGGAAAAAGGCGCGATAGTAATACCGAGTGCTCAAAATAGGGCCGAAAAAACCAAAAAGGGGCAAGGTAGTGCGGTCAAAATTAGCAACGGGAATGCAAATTTGCAACATCACCGGTTACGCACACCAGATCGCACGGACCACCGCCACCGACAGAAGCGATTGAAATCGTAGAAGCAAACGCTCGAGCTAGAGCTAGTCAAATCGTAGTAAATAGTCAAATTCGTCAAAACGAAGCGGCTAGAATGGCTGACGAACCGCAGCAAAAATCAATTGCAAATCCGTGAGGAAGATAATGAAAATCGTTGTATTAAACTTAAGCACCGAACCAGCGCGTAATTTAGAAAAATGAAAACGCAGCTTTAATCCGACAAACTGCAGAACTCGCTGAATGATGCGAAGCATGACGGAACAGTTGGTGGAACGAATGCAACAAGCCATGGGCGAAACGCGCGAGTTCGTCGAAAACAATCGGAGCATACGCGAGCCATCGGGCGAACAGGCCGAGAACAAAATGGACTCCCGTGTCTGCGACGACGTAACTCAAAGACGTACGACCCGTTAGACTTGATTCCATACAAGTACGACTTCCACGAGGAGGATGGATTAAGAATCCCTTCGATGAGCTTAAATATCACGGGAAAAGCGATAAGCAAAATCCAATGAGATTTTTGCAAAAATTTGAAAAGTTAGCGTTATACGAAAACGTACCCGAGGAAGAGCAGTTACATTATTTCGGACGGTGCATGCGCGGAGCAGCAAGTCAATGGTATGAGTTGCAAATGGCGGAAGATATTGCGGAAATTAAACGCTTGTTCACACAAACCTATTGGGGCACGCAGGCTCAAACGAATTTCCGACAACGCGTTTATTTCGGTAGATATCGAGCCAACGAGGATAATATGACGATGGCGGAGTACGCATTGGGCGTGGCGCGCCAAGCAAAAACGCTATTGCCACCGATGACCGACGACGAAATCGTGCAAACGGTACGCCAACATTTTGACGTAGACGTGGCGCGCGAACTGAGACCGTCGGTGGTAAAAACGGTCAACGATATGATCGAAATGTTAGATACGATAGAAAACGAACGTGAAACGCGACGTTTGCGCGGGCAAGCGCAACGAGCGGCGAACACGTCCGGCCATGACAAATCGTGTGGTCGTAAAACGAACGCGAAGGTAGCCGATAATGTAAAATCAGCAGCTAACAATCGTGGATACGCTAGCAACAATAATGACCGACGGAATGACGGACGTTACGAAAATTCGACCAGACGCGACACGGCGACGCATCGACAATCACAATCGGGGCAATCGTCGTACAACAAATCGCAAGCCTGGCGAACGACGGACTCACCGGAGGCGAGGCGGAAAAACGCGGTTGACATAGATGAGCTACCTGACAGTGGCGATGATAATGCCAAACCGAAAGTAACGCGTTACACTCGAGAACGCGAAACAAACAAATCATCGAGAGCGTATGCGAAAACGGCGACGAAAAATGCATACGATCGAGATCGAAAGATGGCGGCGATTACAGCCGTTAGTCATCAAGATCATCCTGTAAAATTGGAAGACGAAGATGAAAGAAGCGAAAATGTCGAATCGAGTTACGACGACGACCACGACGAACCGAGTAGCGCGGATGAAAAAACGTGTTGCGCGATAACGCGAGAAGCACGACGAACGGACGTGATAGAGACAACACCGTCAAATTCCAACGACGACAACAACAACAACGACGAAACGTCGAAGGTCAAAAACAACGAGATCAACGACGCGAGTCCGGTTAATATTATAAGAACGCGCGAAATCGTACGGGAACTCGATCAAGACATGGCGCGAGAACAAGCAAAAAGCATCGATCGAACGGACGTGCCGATGATCGATATGAAATTTGGCGAGTGTACCACGAAAGCTTTGGTGGACACAGGGGCACAAGTCACAGCAATGACGAGATCATTTTATCAACAACTGTGCGAATACGATTATAAAATGGAACTGTTGCCAATCAAAAAATTCACATTGAGAGGAGCATTTTCCGAAAGAGGATCCACCATTACGAGCAAGGTGCGAGTGAAATTCGAATATCGTAACGCAAATTACACGCATGAATTTTTCATTGTCGACAATTTAGCATATGAAATTGTACTCGGAATTGATTTTCTGGTGAAATATCGGCTGATATTAGCTTGCGACAATGAGATTGACGTAAAATTCCGAAAATCCATCAATACCATCATGCGCATAAATGCGTTAACGCGCGATCAAGGCGACGAAAGAATTACAAAAAATTTTTGAATAAATTCACGGAATTGTTCAACGGTGAAATTGGCAGAGTCAACCATTATCAACATCGCATAGAAATGAACGTGACGACACGCCCATACAAGAAGAAACCATACCCGATACCTGAAATCCACATGAATAGAGTGAGGAAATACATAAAGGAACTCGAACGCAAGGGTATTGTGCGTAAACAAGCCACACAATTCGTCAATCCATTGGTGGTAGTCATCAAGAAGAACGGCGATATTCGTTTGTGTTTGGATGCTCGTGAGATCAACAAGCAAATGGCGAACGATCACGCACAACCACCTACCATCGAGGAAATATTTCGTCGAATTGGCAAAAGGAAATATTTTTCCACGCTCGATGTGAGCCATGCGTTTTGGCAAATTCCATTGACCAGCGATTCGATGAAATATGCCGGATTCATGTTCGACGGACAAACATATGTTTTTCAACGAATGCCATTGGTCTGAAGACGTCAGGGGCGTCGTTTACACGTGCCATGCACGAAACGGTAGGCGACCAAGACTTCTATTGGTCTATTTGGACGACGTTACTCGTGGCTTCGAACTCGTTGGAAGAACACCTTATACATTTGGAATGGGTATTGGCGAAATTGGAACAGGCCGGATTCAGATTAAATCGCGAAAATGTGAATTTCTACGCGAGGAAATCAAATTTCTAGGACATACTTTAGCGAAATCAAAGCGGAAATCAACCAGGAAACGCGACAAGCTATTGCCAACTTGAGAGACCGCGTAACAAGAAACATATCCAATCGTTCCTAGGGCTAGTCAATTGGGATCGCAGATTTATAAAAAATTTAGCGCGATTAACCAAACCGTTGGAAGAATTGTTGCGAAAAGGCGAAAAATTCGATGGAACGCGACACGACAAAGCGCATTTAACGAAATAAAACAAGCGTTTCGAGAAGCGCCCGATTTATATCTGTGCCGACCCGACGCAAAATTCGGTATTTACGTGGATGCGGGCGCGAACGCGGATTAGGCGCGAGATTATATCAATATCAACCCGATACGGAACCAGAGGTACGACAAACGGTCGGTTACGCGAGTAGGAGTCTCAAAGGCGCGGAGATAAATTTATACCATAACCGAACTCGAATGCCTAGCATTGGTATGGGCACTGCGTAAATGGCACACCTTGTTGATGGTAGACACGTGCGGGTACACACCGATCATCAGGCGTTGATGAAATTTCTAAGCACGTGCGTACAGAATAATAGTCGTATAGCACGTTGGTTCGCATTTCTGCAGGAATTCGAGTTAGAATAATCCATTTGCCCGGACGTGACAACGAAATAGCAGACGCATTGTCACGCAGAGCGACGAACACTGACGATCATGCCGATTAACGAAATCAAGCGAATAGCATTGATACGCGACCGTTAATCAAGGAAACGACACGCATTCGTGGATAAATGTGATTAGACAGGCGCAAGACGCGGACGAAACGTTACGCGAAGCGATGCAGAATCATCCCGAAACGATATACGAACGCGACGGCTTGATTAGAATTAGGCGCGAGAATAGCGGCGAAAAAATAGCGTTACCACGTACGATAACCTGGCGAATGACACGCGAAATACATCAATTGTTGGTACATTTTGGCACCGACAAAATATGCGATTTTCTCAAGCGATACTTTGACGGAGCGAATTTCGAAAGATTCGCGCGCGACGTAGTAGCGTCGTGCGAAGTGTGTCAAGCAACTAAATATTACACGAGACCGACGGTGGGAATCGAATATTACGAATTACCGGAAGCACCGGGTCAAACGTTGTCAATGGATATATTCGGTCCCTTACCGGCGACACATCACGGTTTAAAATACATTCTCGTAATTATGGATCAATTTTCCAAATTTGTAAAATTTTATCCCATGAAAGATCAACGTTTAGATACTATCGTTTGAAATTTTGGAAAATCGATTTTTTCACGACGTAGGCATACCGCAAGCCATATTGACGGACAACGGCGGCCAATTCTTGGCCGACCGATGGCGAGAATTCGCCGTGCGTAAAGGTTTCACGGTGAGACGAACATCTCCGTATAATCCACAATCGAACCCGGTGGAACGCGTGATGCGCGAATTAGGGCGTGTTTTACGCGCGTATAGCAGTCAGCGACGACATGCGTGGCATAGAATAATAAAGCGCGCGGAAGAGGTGATCAACCACACGCGACACGCGTCACATGGTTTCATACCGGTGGAACTCAATAACGGTGAAAATAATGTCCATTTGAGCGCGATACATCCCGCGCTGATTCCCCAAGACCAGGATCCAGCAAACGAGGCGGACGACGGGCGACAACCATCACGACAGCAATTGACATGGGCCGACAAGACGGAACGTGCGAGACAACGACTTGCCGAAGCGGCGCGAATACGCAAGAAGCAAGCCGACAAGCACGGTACCGCAATATACCACGAGGGTCAACGAGTATGGGTGAAGATCCATCGCAAACCGCACGCCCGAAAAAAATTGGTCGGAAAATTCCAACTGATTTATGAAGGACCATATCGCATCCAGCGAATCAGCCGACCGAATGCATATTTGGTCGAGGATCTAAATGGTCAAGTCATCGGAGCGTTCAATGCGGAGACATATCAAAACCGCATCGAGCAGCCCAGTTGCGAGGAGACGACGACGATCAAACGGAGGAGCCTGACGACCAACCCGGAAATGGCGGAAATGACGGGGAGTCATACGCCGAAGAGATGACGAAGAGTCATATGCCGATAATGACGGGGAGTCATATACCGAAAAGGACGGAGAGTCATTCGACGGACGGTACACGATAACGAAGATGACAATGAACGAGGACCAACGTCTAGAATCGGAGGCGGATCACAGCTACGATGAGAGCCGAAGCGATCCCGAAGATGGGCGAGCCAGCATGGGCGGCGACGACGGCGAAGATGGCTGCGACGGTACCTATGGTGGGAAGAGCGCATACGAGGAGAGCGACGGGCCAAACAGCGACAGCGACGATGAGTCGGTGTATAACAGTCACGGCGAGGACAGTTGCGCGCCATCGTATGTCGAAAGTGACGCGAGTGAACACACCAGCGCTCGCGAATCCAACCGAACGGCATCCAGCGAAACGACAAACGACACGCCGATTAACGACGTAATCGCAGTTCCCGAATCTGACGAATCCAGTGTAGTCCGATTAAACGCAATGTGGGTCGATCCAGAAGATAGTGATGCATCTACCGTGGATTATGAAGACTTTTGCGAGGGCATCAGACGGCACAACAGCTGGGAAAAGGAAGCAAATATTAATCAAAACAACGCGAAAGAACGGTATACTTACCCCAGTGAGCGAGGCAAACGGATGATGAATCCCACGAAGAAGGCGGCAACGACGTCCAAATGGTCCACGAAGACGAAGCAGAAGTGATGCAGCAGCAAACAGACAATCCCATGACGACCTGCAACAAAGAGAAAGAAAAATTAGTGTTAAAGGTGTCAATCGAACAAAGGTGACAATAGAACGCGTAAAGGTAATGAACCGCGAGTAGTAGTGCGCGAAATCATTCACGAGTGACGCGAAAGTCGCGATAAAATAATGCGAAAAGTTTCGAAAACAATTGACTTACGCATGTGCAACAACAACGAAAGAGTGCGTTAAAGTCCGTACAAAACCCGCGAAAACGCAATAAAATGGCCGATAGGTAAAGCAAATTGATATCCGCCATATTGAAGTGACAAAATTCACTAGGCATAAAGGCGCATCTCGCATGAGGATGGGGCTTAAGACTAGCAGTTCGAAAATCCTCAGCGAGGCGGCGCAAGTGCGGGGCGCGAACCAGGGGCGCGCACGACAGTCTAATGCATTACGATTCAAACGCTCCTACGCGCGTCAACGGGAAACAACAAAGTCGCTAAAGTTGACAAAAGTGATTGAATCACGAGTGAAAATGGCAACGAATCGCGAAAGACCGACGTGCGGTGATACAAAAGCTGCAAATAAACGCTGAGGCGCACGAACTCCAACAACGAGCGGAACGTTTGTTGTCGGCGGCGGAAGATTATGCCAGGATGCTCCCAGACAACCCATACGTCATGGCGGATGACTCTGTGCGCGAGCAAAGTGAGGACAACGCACAGATTATGCCGTGAAATAACGATTACAACAATTAAGGGGCTACCAGCAAAACATGTTGTCAACATGTTTGACGTGACTCGGGAGGAAACCAGTGACGCGGTGGCCAAAGCCGTGGTAAATGTGTCGACGCAATATGTGGCGCGACCACGACCAGCCACCATACGAGATCAAATTGTGATACGCGGTGACGAATGTACGATCGACACACGAGTGATCGATACAGAGGTCGTTCACACGGTCCCTCCCAAACCAGACGCCAACAATAACGCTCAAATGGACAAAAATGTGCGAACGATTGAGAGCATATTAGCAAGTGTTCCAAACATTGGTGAAACAACATTGGCAAAAGTGTGCGCAGAGGCAGCGCTCGAATCCATATTACAACAACCGGCGTCGATGATGGGCGAGCAAAACGAGATGATCTCGTCGGGATCAGACGGTGACGAGGACCACGATGGCGACGACGACGAGGATGAAGTGAAAACCACTGCACACGGCGGCAAGGATCAAAATCAGGGCCCGAATAATGGCAGCGGCAGCAGTCGTAGCAGCAGCGGCAGCAGCAGTAGCGGCAGCGGCAGCAGCAGCAGCAGCGGCAGCAGCGGCAATAATAACAACAAGCACAGCCGGAAAAACGCGAGAGGCGGCAGTGAACAAGCCGAATCGTCGCCAAAGCGACCGAGAGAGGCAACGACGACCAGCAGCATAATGGAGGTCAGGATCACGACGGAAAGCGAAACCACCACAGTAAGCGGATCCTCCCCAACTAGAAAGCGCGATGCAGCGCGAAAATCACGACGGCGAACACAAGAGATGCTGGAAGTCGAGCGGCAACAACAGCTTGAGAAACGCCGTAATGAGTGGCACCTGCGGAAACAGCGACAGTCCACACCGATGGCAATCACTAGCGAGGAATCCAAGACTGCCAGCAGCCTTGACACCTCGCTGACGGGAGATTGAAGCCGATGGCTTCAATCGATGGGACCGTCGGGATGGAGGCGCCACAACGAGGTCGGGGCCAGCGATTGTGGCCAAATCAATTGCTGGAGCAACCATTGTGCAGCCAAGCGGGGGGTGGCAACAACGACGTTGCAGCCGAGCAACGCCACAACGCCACAATGCTCGGTGGGTGATTATGAAGGGAGGCTGAGGCGAAGAGTGGCAGCGGCCACATATAAACAATGCGCGCGAGAAAATATATAAATATAGAGACATTAAGTGTTTAGTCTAAGAAATTTACGGTCTCAGAACGACCAAACAGGGTAAAGGTCATTTTGATTTTTTTTTTCTTCTCCCGTTTGTGTTTTTCAGTTCTTAATTTGGTTTTCTTTTCTTTCTGGTGAATTTTTTTTTCTCTTTTGGTTAATTTTGCGTGGTCGAACAAAGGTTATGATGAACAAGCGTATGCGATCAAACGTACATCGAGTGCGTAGGAAAACACACAAATAGACATGTGTTTGATTACGATTAAGGAACCAAGTGTAAAGGTGTGAGTAAATATTGTTCCTTGAAAAAAATTTAATTTTGTTCAGACTACGACATTTCTTTTGTTTCCGGGCATTAAATATGCGAGATTAAGTGCCTATGAACTATAGCGAATAAATACACGGGCAGTCGTGTGCCAACAACCCGAAGTAATAAAAAGAAGTTTGTTTACGAGAAATTCGGTCTAAGTAAATAAATTCCCAACTCCCGAAACGTAAAAAAGGGGCTGAAGGCCATCCGCAAGGAGAAATTCCAATCAGGGGATGAATTCGCTAACAGCAAGGGTGCTGTCACGGATCTCCAAAACCAATCGGTGCAGGATGATGAAACAGCAGTGAAGGAGGGACGTTATCTCCATAAGGACCTTAAGATCGCCAGCGACCAGCGCGGACGCATAGTATGGCAGATCGCACCCCATGGGGTGCTGAGCGTGATCAAGGGGATGCAGCCACTTAGGGGGGTGCAACTTGACGCGGACGTTACCCGAGGAGCTAGGGAAAGTCAACCGGGGAGCTGAAACGCGATTGGATCATCGCGACTCCAAGTTGCAACTCCATAGCCACCCCGTCGAATAAGGGTTGCTGTGGGAGGCGAACTGGCAAACGGTGCATGCGATAGCGATCAGATTCAACCTGTAAGCATAATTATTCATCGCGGACACAATTGTAAATGCGAGATCCCGTCAAACATCAATTAAGCGTGATTGTAATATTATTAATATAATGTGAGGAAGTAATGACGGTATCCCGCATAGCAACAGCGACGGCTCGAATCGGAAGACGAGGGGAAGAAGACATATGGTAAATACAGATGATTTACGACTTTGTTTGTCAGTGGGAATCAAACGTGTTTGCCAGATGTCGGAATGCGGAAACGTTGATCGTGAGCGCGGCATGCGTTGATTGGTCGCGAGGGGCGTAACGATGCCCGAGTGGGGAGAGGCTACCGAGACTAGCCGGTCGATCATGATCGACGAAACATGGTCTTCGCTTGCCGACCGCGATAGGGTGAGGTCGAAACTTGGTCTTCGCTCGCCGACTTCCGACCGGAACGGTTAATTCTCGTATTGCGATTAGCTTACCTGAAGCAAAACTTAGCCGCAAATCGAGGCAGCGAACAGTCCCGCGGTATAGGCGCGTAATCCTTAAGTAATCTTTGTACAATCTGAAACAACGGAAAATATACATTTATTTTTCCAGTTAATTAAAAGATTTACACAATTCATTTCGAGTGCGGTTAATCCTCAACTTACCTGATCCTTCGTACTTACCTATCGGCGATCCTTGATCTATTCGGGGAGATTCAACGCGGCGGTCCAGTAGCGATCCAGAGAGGCGTAATCAGCGGTGCACAGCTGCAGTCCAAGGTCCATGGTCCAGCACGCAGATCGGAGATCCGAGACGAGGCATCCTGAAACAGAAAAAGGTGGGATATCAGCGTGGGTGTAATAATCGGGATATTTCCGTACAATCGATGAAATTCTAGAAGTCCTTTCTAATTTTAAACGGGAAAAAATTAGTGGCGACCGTGTCTGAGACACTTCCTAATAGTCACGTGCGGTTGATCACCAACGCGTACGGTTACAGTGCCATTGTCTGATAGATAGAATTCATTCATAAAAAACTTTACTTGGGTAGAAAGAGAAACTTTTATTCCAAAAATCTATCCGTTTTCTGATGATAAAGCCGGTTTGCAACCATATTCTAGTTTAGATAATAAAAGCAGTTGTATGGATGTTCTTTGAAAATTTGTAACTAGTGATATGATTGAAATGATTTACACTGAATGTAATACATATAAAGAGCAAAAAATAACAAAATTGAGGAAATCCAGAAAACTAAAGCCAAAATCAAGAATACTGCGTTGCAATGACATTAATGACGATGGAATTATATGTATTCCATGCATTATGCAGTCTTATGGGAATAATAAAAAAGCCAACCATTTCTATGTACTGGTCTCACGAAAGCATCATCGAGACTCCAATTTTTCCAAGAGTATGAGTCTAATGAGATTCGAAAACATTCTATCAATGTTGCATTTTACAAGTTGTGAAACTGACTCAACGGATAAAATCGCAAAAATTCGCCCTATAATAGAACATTATTTAGAATGTTTCCAATATATCTACAGACCGGCCCACATATTTCCATAGATGAGTCCCTTATGCAGTGGAATGGCCGCCTGAGTTTTAAACAATTCATTCGTAACAAGAGAGCACGATTCGGCATCAAATTTTATGAACTTTGTGATTCAGAAAACGGATACGTTTATAATTTCAAAATTTATACTGGAAAGGATACAAAACTTCAGATAAACAATCCCCTTTAGGGATTTCCGGAAACTTGTTCTTGATTTGCTTGGAGATTTAGGTGAGCAAGGTCGTTCTTTATATATCGATAACTGGTATAGTTCACCTTGGCTATTCAAGCGACTACATGATGAAAAGACGAATGTGTGTGGAACAGTCAGGATGATCGCAAAGTATTTGCCGCAAATAAGTACTAAATTGAAAGTAGGTCAAATGAAAGTCTTGAGTACCCCTCAAATGTGTTTCATCGCGTGGAAAGACAAAAGATTAGTTACAATGTTGTCGACGATGCATTCACCTCAGATGATTACAACGAATAAAATAGATTACCGTACAGGTGGAGCAAAAATCAAACCCAACATTGTATTATCCTATAACAAAAATATGGGAAGGGTTGATTTATTAAATCAATCTATTTGTCCTTATCGCACGCCTTGAAAATCAATCAAATGGTACATCAAAACTTATTTCCATCTACTCGATATCGCACTTTCCAATGTTTACGTGGTATATAATGCTATTCATCCTGAAAAAAAAGACACTATTAGAGTTTCGAAAAGAAATTGTGACCAAATTACTTGAAGAACATTGTAAAGATAAAGCGTTATTTATTCATTAAAAAAAATATGATTTAGAAAACCCGATCCGATTTTCCGAAAGACATTTTCCGAGTCAACTTGATAAAAGTAAGAGAGTTAGAAAGAGGTGTATTCTATGCCAAAAACAAAGTCAAAGAAAAGATGAGAGCACTATCTGTGAGAAATGTGTGGAGTCCCATTATGCGCGACATCTTGTTTCAAAAACTATCACAAAATCATAGATTTTTATAATAAATTCTATCTTCTCTATTCTATTTGTTCTTTATTTTTTATTCCCTATTATTTATTTTTCTGTTCTCTAAAAAAATATTTCTTCTCCCAAAAAATAACAATCGTAAAACATGTTTCACAAAAACACGTAAAAGAACCTAATTAAAGGACAAAAAAATTTGAAATTTGAAAATCTGACTTCAGATTTGTAATCAGCGACCCAAAAAACCCCGGATACTGATTTGTATAAAAATTAAAAGTTTATAAAAAGTTCTTAATATTACTACTCCGCCATATTGGATCGGCCATTTGGAAATTTGAAAATCTGACCTTTAGATTTGTAATTAGCGACCCAAAAACGTGGGAATACCAAGTTTTATTAAAATCCGTTAAAAATTGGAAGAAATATTCAGGTTGCGCACATGTGCGTCATTTACTAGTCGTGGCACTTTTTTTTCCCGCGCACATGTGCGTCATTACCAGTGAACTGGTTAATTTTAGTTTTTAAGAGTTAGTACCACTGTTTAAGTAGTAAAGCTGTCAGTTTACGTAACCTCTTTGACATATGTGCGCGCGCGTGTATTTAAATAGCATAAATCGTATTACTGCTGTACATCCAAATGTAAGTATAGATACATTGTAGTATTTATTAAAATAAATTTAAATAAAGATGATAAATTACTAAAAATATAAATAAAAAGACACTAAGTGAGAATATAAAGCAAATAAGATGAAAAACGATTTTAGTCGACATGTATATTATAATTTCGCATTCAACAATGTAAATGTAACATATATTACATTAAAATTTACTGAATGCAAAATTATTAACATAGAGGTAATGTCACTGATGCTCTGTGTCGACTGGGATGATATTTAAATATCATTATGTATGTACGATTATGTATGTGTATATATATATATATATATATATATATATATATATATATATATATATATATACTAGCGTTTCTTCTGCCCACGCTTCGCGCGGGCCTCAAAGCTAGCGCGTAGACCTCAAAGCTAAGAAACTATAGATCTATAAAGGCTTAGCCCCGGGAGGACATATGTAATAAAACGCAAATAGGTGCCTCACGCAAATAGGTGCCTCACTGCATAGGCAAGGGGACTCACGTACAGAAAGCACCCCGAATCGTGTGGGGCAAGGGGACTCACGTACAGAAAGCACCCCGAATCGTGAGAGGCAAGGGGACTCACGTACAGAAAGCACCCCGAATCGTTCCTGTAAACAATGACGTTTTCAAATTGTTCAAACAATACTATCATATTGTTTAAACAATACTATAATATTGTGTTAAACATACGATCATAAACAAATTACTTTTTAATTATTTTGTTCACACCAAAAATTCATATTGTTCCCTTATAACAGTAACCGCATTGATCCGAAAGTGATATCTTTGCTGGTCTGACCTCAAGCTTCTAAGGGTTGAAAACACTGAAACAGTCCATTTTTTGACATTTTGGGCCTGAAGAAATATTTGTTCAGTGACTCAAAAAAGTACAACATATTAAAAATTCAGCCATTTTCACCGGGGCCCAAAATCACGTGGTTTAGTGCGGGGTCCTTTCATATTGTTGCCAAAGGGCAAGCTTAAATTAAAACCAATAATTGTCCTGATTTTATTAAAGAATTATACATGGGAAATAATTATGCATCAAAAAATTTCCTTAGTAATATTCGTTCATATAACAGTGCTTTAGCTATGGCTTCCATGGGTGCCCCGGGAATAGAAATCTATTGAATGTTGTGAACAATGCTCCTTATGTTTAATAATTAAGTGCAGAAAATAAAAAATTAATAACTAAAAATATACAATAAATTTATTAATAAAATTTAAAAAATTAAAAAACAAAAATTATATTAAGAAATTTAAAAACAAAACCTTATACATAAATAATTTAACCAAAAACATGTTTAAAAGTTTAAAATAATAATAAACAAAAATTTAATAAAAACTTCTAAAAGTTTAAAAATAATATTAATTATAAAATATTAATACAATTGACATACTATTAGGGAAATATTATCTAATAACAAATATGATTGAAGATACATACAAATACTTGATTACTTACATACAAATTATTCTTATTATTATTATATTAGGCATTACAGATAAATTTGATAAATTCGAATATTGATTTAACATGCCTTTTCAGAAATGGAACTAGAAACATTAATGAAAAAAGAAGTGAATTAAAGACTTAAATTTTATAATAAAAATACTCTTTATTTACGCTATATTATTATTGCATATTTTAAAAGAGCAGTCGGGAGACGCCACGCCGAATTTTATACTTAATACTTCAGCGTATATTGTGGCGTCTCCCGACTACTCTTTTAAAATATGCAATTAATAATTATAGCGTAATAAAAGAGTATTTTTATTATAAAATTTAAGTCTTTAATTCACTTCTTTTTCATTAATGTTCTAGTTCCATTTCTGAAAAGGCATGTTAAATCAATATTCGAATTTATCAAAATTTATCTGTAATGCCTAATATAATAATAATAAGATAATTTGTATGTAAGTAATCAAGTATTTGTATGTATCTTCAATCATATTTGTTATTAGATAATATTCCTAATAGTATGTCAATTGTATTAATATTTTATAATTAATATTATTTAAACTTTTAGAAGTTTTTATTAAATTTTTGTTATTATTATTTTAAACTTTTTAAACATGTTTTTGGTTAAATTTATTTATGTATAAGGTTTTGTTTTTAAATTTCTTTAATATAAATTTTTGTTTTTAATTTTTTTAAATTTTAGTAATAAATTTATTGTATATTTTAGTTATTAATTTTATTTTCTGCACTTAATTTAACCCCAGTTTAAGGCCAGCAGGCGGGAGTTTTTTTTTTGTTAAAAAACAATTTTTTTAAAATTGTTTAATTAATTTATAGTTATTAAATTTTTTATAAATTTGTTTTTATTTACTAATTAATTTTAATTTCTGCATTTAATTTAACCTAGTTTAGACAACAGTCGGAAGTCTTTTTTGTTAAAAAACATTTTTTATTGTTTAATTTTTTTTATTTAAAGTTTTTGTTTTTAACTTTTTATTATTATAATTTTGTTTACTTAAGGTTTTTGCTGCAGTTGCGAGAGTTTAATTATTTATTTATTTCATACTTTTAAAAGCAATATATATATTTCTATGCTATGCATCAGAAGCATATTTTATAATATATAAATAGTTGAAAATATAGGTACTACATATAGGCATAATCTACATCTTATACACAATAGTATATGAGATCAATTACGACAAGTAATTTTTCTCTATCTTTTTGGCATTTTTAATGATTTTTATTTATATGTAATAAATTTAAATTTATATAAACATGTATATATAGGGTGTTAGGTAATAAGCGGACCACTTTTCATGGCGAATTAAACTGAATCAAATTAAACGTTCTTTATCATACTGTAAATTTCTCAATATTAATCGGAAATTAATTAATAAAGACAAGAGAATTATCAATGTGCATCCACACGATTGACGAGGAGCAGTCCAACGTTTACGTTACTATGTGCATAACGAAATATTATGAGAGGAGTGCTTTATAAACAATAATGATAATAAGTATATGACAATGTCGCTCATGTATAGTTAATAATTTTGTTATAAACATAACGTTTCTCCCAATGTCTCGCCGCGGCCTAGCAACGTAACATTGAGCTGCTCCTTCTCGTCGAATCGCACGAACGCATCTTGATTCGCGTATCTTTATTATTTTTTGATTAATTATTGAAATACTTACAACAGTAAAAGACTTTTCGATTCAGTTTTACCCGCTCTAGCTGCCCATCACGAGCAGTGATCTACTTATTACTTGACACCCTGTATATATACACACATATAAGATATTTGATACCACATGGTATTTCCAAGAAAATAATTCGATAAACAAACTTGTATTAGGCAGTGTATTACTGTTTATCATACTATTTATTACATTTTATTTAATTTTGTAAAGATTAAACCTGTATAAACAAACTTAACCTCTAACTACCGGCCAAATATGACATGTGAGCAATAGAGCAGACCAGCGCGCGCGACAACATCGTGCACGATACGCGATATCCAATGAGCATGCAGCGATGAACAGAAAACTGTACGTTCTGCCGGAGCTCAATAGAGGTAACTGGAAATCACTAAAATTCCCCATGCGGATGCATGTCATTGGTTAATCAATTTCCTCTGTAACTCAGTCGATAGCCAATAAGAGAACGTATAGATGTAATATATCGTTTTTTCGCTTTTTATTTAACACAACGATTAATGATAATTATAAGCTATAAACCTTGCTTGATCAATAAGAAACTTATATACGGAAGCACATATCACAGTATGTTGTAGTTATCGAGAACTAAGGTAACAAAGGTTCGGCCTCAGTGAAACGCATACTCCCTCGACTTTGCCAACCGAAGGTTGGCAGCAGTCGGGAGAAAAATTCATGGGCAATATCATCATTTGACCTCGACGGCAATGCGCCCAGCGGATGGGCAAGCTCCGCGATTTGCACAACTTTACTTTTTAGATACAGAAGAAGCTGTAAATCATAGAATGAATAATAAAGCTAATCAAGAATGTGATCCAGAAATAATGAAAGATTTGTCATGTTTTATGGTTCAATGTAATGAATTTGCAAAAACTTTCAAGATGATGCGTCAAGTTGAAAAAGATCTGAATCCAATAGGCAATAAAACAATAAATTTAATGTTGTCATTTAGAAAAGATCCTCAACATGATCAAAGAAGATACAATGCTCCACAAGCTAATGAAATAGCTGTGGTCTTTCAGAATGTAGATGGTGAACCTCCATTTGAAAGAGACATTAAGATTTATAATAAAAATTCGAACGATGTACAACAAATATCAATTTTGGACAAAAGATGTGACCCAATGTGTTATCCATTGTTATATCTATATGGTAACGATGGATGGCATTCAGAACTTAAATCAGATAATCCTAAATATCCAGGATTTAAGATAAGTCAAATGGATTATTATGCTCATCTGCTGGCACCAAGATTCGAATTTAGCCAATTTAAAAGGGCAGGAAAATTGAGATGTCAATTTATACTTGATGCATATAAATATGCATTTATACTTGATGAACGGTCGCTGTACAAAGATGCGAGCGAGCAATCTCAAAATTTCCTAAAAAAGTTAGAGCAACCACGGACATTTTTAAAAAAATTAATCAATAATTCTTTAAAATTTCTGTTAAAAAACATTTACATTTACATTTTACATGACTGTCATATTTAATCCTCGCTTCTTTTGTAAGATATAATGGGGATATTAAGGTATTCATATATTTTTGGTAAAAATTCGATCCACTAACGAATGAGATTCGGTCAATTATTTCCCGAAAAATTAGAAAAATTAGAAAAACCGGTTTCCAGAAAATCGGTAACAAAAAACTATACACTTTATGGCAATTCCCGGGAAATTCTACCCTTACTTCATATACAATTCTTTGAAATTCGGTCAATTAATTCTTGTGAAATTTGAAAAAATTTCGGTACCGGTTTCCAAAAAGATCGGTAACGAAAAATTAACCACGACATTTTCATCCCCGGGAAATTCTACCCCTATTTCATATACTTTTGGTAAAAATTTGGTCCACTAACGAATGAGTAGTTCGCGTACATACATACAGACAGACAGACAGACGACGTGACTTATATATATAGATATATATATAAGTGGATTAACAATAATTATATGTAATTAATAATTTTTATTTTTCAGTGTTTTGACTTGTCGCAGTAAATACCACTTATGGTTGTGGCATAGTTCTTCGCACCATATATATGCTTGCAGAATATCAATCGCTGAAGAACAATTCTGTACGGAGTAAGGTTGCCAAATTCTGAGGCTACTGTCGAGTGCGTCCTAATAAGCAGAAGTCACATTCTAACGTCAAATATCTATCGGTATAGCAATGCGATCCGACGATAGATTGACGAGAGAGCAGATTTGTGAAATTATTTTTATTATCATTTTTTCATAGATGCTTTTGACAGATATAATCAAAGTTTATCACTATCTTGTAGGCTACTGAATAATGTGTGTTTCTTATCTTTCAACAAACAGGATTTATTGCCAATATTTGTTACTCAATAAATATGGTTATTTGGATTTTAGATCTGATATGGAAATATTGGAAACATGAAGTTTCTCCAAAAATTGAGGATCAATTCTTAAAGGAGACAACTGTGTAGCAAGATGAAACAAGAAGATGACATATTAAAAAAATATGTTGGCTTCCTCATAGAGGAAGCAATGTGCAGGTTTCTACTTGCACACTTAAAAACTATAAGGAAGCAATGTGCAAGTCAATGTGCACGATGAAATTGCTCGTTTAAAATAAAATACTAACGAAAATTGTCTTACAACTTATATTAATCCGATTCGCCTCAATCTACCCTAAGTTATTTGATGAATAGCCAATCTTCAAAACCGATTCTCAAAAAATTTAAATTCGACGTTTTCGAACATAAGCAATACATTGGCATCGAAAACTCAAAAAACAATTTTTACTTCGGTCTTTCCTACCCCTATTTCATATATAATTCTTTTAAATTCGGTTGATTAGACTTAGCTTTATATACGATCAAAATTATGGACCTTTGATCGCGTATAAAGCTGGGTCTAATCAACCAATGGCATCGAAAACTCAAAAAACAATTTTTACTTCGGTCTTTTCTACCCCTATTTCATATATAATTTTTTAAATTCGGTTGATTAGATTTAGCTTTATACGCGATCAAAATTATGGACCTTTGATCGCGTATAAAGCTGAGTCTAATCAATCAAATCTTAAAAAATTATATATGAAATAGGGGTAGAAAAGACTGAAAAATATAATAAAATTAGAAATAGATCGATATCTCCAAATTTGCGGAAGTTAGAGCAACCACAGACATTTCTAAAAAAATTCAAAATTTTTTTAAAAAAGAACCCCTTTACCGATCATCGCCAAATTCAATACCAACCTTCCTTGAATGATACTCTATCGATTAAAAAAAAAAACAGCCCGATATCTCAATATTTGCGGAAGTTAGAGCAACCACGGACATTAAATCTGCACATACACACACACAGACATTTTGTTTTAGGCGATATTTCAACGTTTTACAACGATCTGAACATATTGGCAGAAAAGTCTCAAAAACCAATCTCTTCGTTGGTTTCTTCTGCCCCTATTTCATATATAATTCTTTTAAATTTAGTTGACTAAACCCAACTTTATACACAATCAAAGGTTCATATACGAAATTCACGAAAACAAAGCTTCCTCTATGAGGAAGCAAAAAAAATCATGTATTGCAAACAGAAGATCAAGAAGAAGTATGAGTTATGAGAAATAATTATAAATAATCGCAAGTCTGTATCTGTGAAACAACAAGGAAAATTAAAATTAAAATAAATATAAAATAGAAACATGTTTATAACTTTGTTTCTCTTCCCACTAATTCGGACAGCTCGTATAGTATTAGTAGTAAATCTATCTCTGCCAAATTTTCAAATTTTTGCCAAATTTTTTTAATATGTTCCTCCTTCTCAAACGTATCGCACTTTGATCTTGCCCAAAACGTGGGATGATTGAACATGCTATGTATACTTTTTTGGTGTTCCGTCAAGTTTGCTGTAAATAATATTTCATTATAAGAACAGTAAAAATATTTTGGAAATAAGTGTAACACAGTGTTAACAACATACCTAAAAATGCGACGATTGTAGAATGCGTATTCAGGCTTTCCTTCAGCTCTCTATTATGTCGCTCTGATATATTGATTGTTCTATCGAACTGCTTATATACGCAGAACGACTCGGGTTTGAAACCCTTAATCCACGTATCATAATAATAATTAAAAAATGACTCTACATATTTACAATTAGGAAAAATAACCGTGGAGATTATATTGAAGCCTTTCTCTATTAAAGCCTCAGGCAACAAGGTTAAAGATACGAGCAACCTCACTGCACCATATCCTAATTCTTCTTGTTTGCCCTTTAATATTTTTTGCTTTTTTGCATTATGTACCAAAGCCTGTAATAAGGAAGCGATATAAGAGAAAGTGCATTTCATGTTTATTATCATGTGTGTTGTTATTCTTATTACCTAGCTGTAATGAAAAAAGCAGCCAATGACTTTTATGCCAGGGAAGGCAATTTGTAGCGCATTTTGTTCCGCTCTTTCAAAATCAGATATCGCTTTTGTTGGATGGATTTTTACAATATTGCAAATTTTACTGAAAACATCTCTATAGTTTTCAGTAGTGCGACCTTGCATTATTGTGTAAACGATTGGAAACGTCTAAAATTTGAGAAACATTTTATTTAGTCACATATTTACATTAATATAAACTAATTATGCCTCTTTATGTCTCGTCCGGATGGAAACTATGTAGTCGCGCCTCGGCGCGCCTATCCACAACAGTATTTAAAGTACCGCCAAAAGCAAAAGACAGGCCGCCACCCGCGGCCGCGCGCGCTGCGTGCTCGCCGCGCGCGCCTCGCCTCTTCATTGTGTTCTGTTCGCTCGTATCGACAACAGTTACCGTTTTTTCTTTAAGACATCTTCTTTACAAGGATCGTTATGCCAAAGCATAAAAAGACAGACAGACACTCTTCCTCGAGAAGAGAATCTCGTTTTTATTCTTCAAGGAAAAACAAACATCGAAGGGAGAGATCCAGAGATTTCAGCTCGTCGGACGACAGCTATTCAGCGAGAGAATCGTCAATGCGACGTCCTCGATCCAAGGAGAGATACCGCGACAGTCTCCAAGGTATTCAATTTCTTGCGTATCGCAGCAGTCCACATGACCTAGACAAGTGTCAGGTTAGTTCGTCCGCAGAGGTTAGATCGTCTCAGGCGGTTGTCTCAGCATCATCTCTGGCACCCGTTATGCCACATGCCACAGAGCAGGAGTACGAAGAACACACGGCCGCACAAGCGAGCCGCGGCGTTGTACCAGATATGTCCTCTTGTCGACCCAGTTTTTTCCCGGATATCTGGCAAAGAGAAGACATAACCGATGTGTTTCTTCACTCTGTCTCTTTTTCTGCGTGGCCACACCGGAGATCGTTACCATTTCAGAGAAAAACCTCACACCAGCGGGTAACGTATCTTTCGCCGACCCACTTGCCTCTGACTTCCCGGAATCCCAGGATCCGGAAGTCGTCTCCGAGACACACACCTTGGTCAACGAGCTTTTTGGGGAAACTCAGACTCCTCCCGCATCAGCTCTTTGGAATCCCGTCGTTCCAAATTCAGTCCAGACGGAGTCGCAATGTGGCCTTAATGCAGAGATTCGCACTAACCGTCTGACGAAACTCGAGGCGAAAAGGAAACTTGCTGCTTTGTCTCCGCCAAAGTTAA
Organism: Temnothorax unifasciatus; assembly: GCA_030770225.1. Taxonomy (NCBI): domain Eukaryota; kingdom Metazoa; phylum Arthropoda; class Insecta; order Hymenoptera; family Formicidae; genus Temnothorax; species Temnothorax unifasciatus. The sequence continues at coordinate 22,621 of JASTWK010001098.1, forward strand.
ACAAGGAACTCATCGCAGCATTGACCCATTCAGTCGTAAAAAGAGACGAGTACCAAGCGTCTTCACAGGCACAGGTGGGTGCTTGTCTCAACGCCTTCGGCATGTCGCTAATGCTGAAGCCAGAGATCTTGCAAGATCTCAGGGATCAGACAAAATCGGCTTTAGCATTATTTTCAGAAGGCATTCATCTGCTTGCTGACCATCACTACCGTCTTTCACTGGCGAGAAAAGCCTTCACCAAGCCTTCTCTCAACATCTTGGGTAAGAACGCCGCAGAGTCAGCCCCTATCGACGAGTTCCTTTTTGGCCAGAATTTTGCCGAAACGCTCTAGGCGGCTCAGATTTGCGAAAAGACCGGGCGCGAGGTCTCCAAATCAGTTCCCCAGGTGGGGAAGAAAACGCTTCAACCAGTTCGTCAGGTAGCTCAGCAACGTGCTCAACCTCAAACATCTAGGTTTTCGGGAAACAGGAAGGCCCCTGCCCGGCCACCGGCGGCTCGTCGATCAGGGGCCTACCTTTACCAGAGCCGACACCATCGCTCCCAGTCTCGAACCAGATCTCGATACCACCGTTAAACGAAGTAAGTTCGGCTGGCCGTCTAGGCAAATTTTTTGAGGCTTGGTCGGATATTTCTTGTGACCCTGTGGTTTTGGAAGCTATAAAGGGCTACCGTATCCCTTTTGCCAGCTCACCACCATCAAGGCCCTTTCTCACTGAACCTTGAACCCGCCTTCAAAGTCTCAGTCTGTTTCATCAGCGTCTGATGTCCCAGTTCAGGCAGCTACGATGTCCAGGAGGCCGAGCCAGGGAGCAGCGACTCGAGAGGCGACGCCAGGGCGAGATCCTATAAAAACAAAGGCAGAAATAAAATCAATGCCATCCCAAATCCGAACTTCTACTTTTATCCAAGAAAAAGATCCCGAGGATACGAGTTTCGAGGCAACCACCATTTCTATAGACGGCAGCGATGATACGCCGCCTGATGTCGATCAGCTGATCGCCAGCAGTCAGCTGATGGTACCAACAGAAGGAGAAACCCAGCCAGCCAGTATGCATCCGGATTAGAGGTTGGTGAACTGTAAAAAGAAAAAGACATTAGTACGAGAAAGTATCAAAATAAATAAATGATACGTACCAGAGTGTGATATATAGTTATTAGATTGTAATGATTAGTTTATACTTACCGTTATACTCTTCCAAACAAGTAAAGTTTGATATACAAATATTTTTATAGAATGTTTGATAAGTAAAGATAAGGTTATGTTATAATGACACATATGCATAATGCATTAATGAGTAACAATGTTCATATTATACTTGGATTTGTCTGTTCGTAGAAACGTTTATTTTATTGTTTGTAATACTCATGAGAGCGAGGTCTTCATGAATCGTTTTACATTTCTTTTATGATATTTTATTTTGATAACGATAGGATCTTAATATGTCATGATAATATAGATTATCGTAAGAATGATTATAGGGCAATAATAGCATAAGGCCAAGACAATCTGTGATCCTTGTATGCCAAATATGCGTGAATTAATGATTTTATATTAATTTTGCGGTAATTAACTCGTTTTACTAAAAACTTTTATTTTGCGTTATTTATAAGATTTTACGATAGAATCGTGTTCTGATTGAGCCAAGTAACGCGTCTGTATCGTTTATTCGCGAAAAAGTGCGTTAATTAAGTTGCGCACCTGTCTAAGCCTACTTTTGAAATAATCATCCGATCGCGATGCAAAGCGATGCAAACGTTCGAGTAGAGCCTACATAAGTAGAATCTGTCGTAAAAAGAGGAAAAATACCCTTAGTTCGTGTTTACACCCTTCGGGGGCGACTTTGTCATTTATGGGGCGATTTCGTTTTTTAAGGATTTATATTATTATTTGAGACCCCAGGAACCTACCCATATGGTTAAATATCGATATTTTGCAATATTATGAGTTTTCACCTGAACAGGTGCACCTTTTAATTAAACGTCTGATAGACTTGAGAATGGTCTTAAAATGTTCCTGGTGACTCCTAGAAGTTGTAACAGTATAATCATATTCCCTCAACATCGACGCGATCCGACTCGTCGGGAGTTCTTTTGGCGTATATATGATGTTATTCTGTATAAATATTATGTTGATGCTTAGAGTGACTCAGGCGAACAGGAAACGTATTATTTCTAAATCTTAAGACGAGATACGGTATAGAGGAACTATCGGTGGGAATGAACGACCCGTGCCAGCAATTGTAAGAGCAAGGAGAAGACCTTGCGAGATCAGCCACGCTCATAAGGCGGACAAGGATGCCAAACCAGCTGTCGCCGGAGAAAGCCGGGAAATTGACGGGGCTGCCCGAAAATCATTAGGCCCACCGGCGAAATTAACGAGACGCGCACGCGCCAGCCATCAAAGCGGCCTAAGCTGGGCCTTCGCCGGAGCCCCGGATCGCCGGAAAGCTTACTCTCCGGAAAGCCGTGCTAGCGTATATTTGTAATTCCGGGAGTCGTTCCCCCGAGTAGTCGGACCGCTGTTCTTAATTGTGTGATACTATTTGTATAATACTAAACGTCGTACTTCGTCACCGAAGTATATAATATTGTGTATAAGAATTTGTCGAGAAGTTCCTGTCGGCAACTGTGAGTATCATAATAAATCTGTATTCTCTTGCCTGAGTCATAATTATATAATTTGTTAAATATATGAACGAATAATAAGCGTGAATCTAATTTAAGTCATATCTGAGGGTCCCTCCGACCATCCACCCCTGAGTTTTGTTGTGTACCCTTTTGTCAATTTTGTAAAAATTGGCTGGCGCCCAGTTATTTCTTGTATAAATTTCTTGTATAAATCTTTTGTAAACTTAGAGCCCCGACGGCTACGGACCCGGCTGCGTCGGGTGAAGGCTGTAATATGTATAATTAATAAATATTTAAGATAACTAACGATAATACATTGATAAAATTTAATAAAATAAAACAGCCTGTCTCAAAGTTATCCATATAGTTTGTTTGTCGAATTTTCAATTATTTCGATTTGTCAATTAAAAAAGTGAAATTTTTAATTAAGCCTAATTATGATGTTTTGACGATAGAAATGGGTTCTTAGTGATCCATAGAAGCGACCCATATGGTTTGTTTAACGAATTTCGCGTTAATTCAATTTGTTAATTAAGAAGGTGAGATTTGTAATTAAGACGAATTATGATGATTCGACGTTATGAATGCGTTTCTAGAGACACCTGGAAAGAGAATCTGACGTTACTTTTGCAAATTTCACCATATTTTAGAAATTTACTCCGAAAAGTCAAAACTCGTAATTATCAACTTTTTTGCGTTTTTTATGATTGAATATCATTCAGAGGGGTAATCTGAGGATGTCTATGATATAAAAACTTTAATTTTCTCAAAAATACGAATTTTCACTTGTTAGTATAAGATTGTTAATTAAAAGGATTTTGTCAAATTTTATGATAGATTTAGAGTCTAAGGGACACAAAAATAACGTTTGTTGGTGAAATAAACGATTATTTAAATAATTCAATAATTGTGAAAATTCGTAATTTCGATAATTATTCGATTGATTCGTTTGTAATACGTTCCTAGCGAAGCGTTGGAACGATAATAATTTTATTTTATGCGTTTACTGCAATTTTCATCTGAAAGGTGAAATTAACGAGTAAAGGTAATTATACTTACCTGTACTTACCTGTTGGATCCTGCGATGTCCCACGATGAATGCTACGTACCTGAAAATAAAAGAGAAATGTTATTAATATAAAAAACATAGATTACGGTAATCTGTAATTATTGATAAAGGAAATGCATTTACGGGAGAATAATGTAAAGGATTCAACAGATATATATTTTCATATATTTTATTTAACGAAAAGATAAGATAATAATCTCATGTAGTTGCGTGTCTTTCTAAATTCAATTAAATCGTAGAGTCGGCATGTATCAAAGAGAGCTTTTGTAATTCGATACCCTTGAAGTTTTTATTTCAAGCGGAAAACCGTTGTGCGCGTTCAGACAAGTCAGCTACATGATAGAAAGAGAAAGTAAATCCGAGCTGCGAGATTAGCTCTGATTGGTCAGTGGAACCCTGGTAGGGATGTACGTTCGCACCAGGGTATATAAGAGAGCCTCTTGGCGAGGGCCGAGGTTCTTTCCCGAATATCGTTGAGAGAGTTCGCTTCGTGCGTGCTTTGCCGATTAAATTCTACGAAGTTCCGTTGCGTACTTGAATTCTCAGGGAAAGAGAAGTTTCGCGATATTGTAACGCGATTAAGTATTGCGTGCGTGAATTATCGTAGGGAAAAGTCCCCGATCGACGTTCGAGAACCGTCTGAGTAGTTATTCTACCTTTTCGTTGTACTCTGTGCAAACCCAGAATATATTTGTTACTGTTAATATAAAAACAAATATTCAGTTATTAAATACTTCCTGTCCATTATCCTTAACGCGACGCGAGTGATTATCAACGGCATTGAAACACATTGTCCGTCACGAGCCAAGCAGCAGATTAATTAATTAAAGAAGGAAGGAAGGAAGGAAGCCTGTCTCGTATCACGGCGATATTGAGATTTATGCGTTCTGTGTCAGCGCTATAAAACACAGTGGCGACCAATTAATTCATCTAAACGTAAGTTCTATACATCCCAGATCAAGTGTTCGGTCACAACCTAACCTGTCGCCTGCTGCTGCACTAGCCTGCGATTCAGAGATAGAACGATTACATCGAATAGGGGTCATCGTTCCTGTCAAACCTAGCAAGGATCAATTTCTTTCATCTTTCTTTTTAGTGGATAAGTCGTCGGGAGGTAAAAGATTTATTCTAAATCTGCGGGATTTGAATTCGCACATCGAGCCTCTACACTTCAAACTAGAAGACTGGCGTACTGCGATTCGCCTTATGTTGCCGGGTTGCTACATGGCATCCTTCGACCTACAGGACACCTACCTCCTGGTTCCAATTTTCGAGGGTCATAGAAAATTTCTTCGTTTTCAATGGCGCGGAAAAACCTTTGAATTCACAGCCTTACCTTTCGGCCTCTCTACAGCCCCTTACATATTCACGAAGATTCTCCGACCGGTAGTCACTTTCCTCCGCAGAAAAGGGTATCAATCCGTCATTTGTTTAGACGATTTTCTCCTTTTAGGCTTATCTGTCGAGGAATGCCGAGCTGCACAGTTAATCTTCTGCACTCTTTGGGTTTCGTGGTAAATTACGCTAAATCGCAGCTGGAACCATCGACCAAGCGCAAGTATTTAGGCTTCATTTTTTATTCAGAAGATCAATCCATTACAATCCCCCCTCTTCGTCGGGAGAATTATTAAGTCTAACAAGACTTAGCCCAGAAGACAAAATACTCTATCAGGGATTTTGCCAGTTTTATCGGTTCTCTTATCTCTGTCTGCCCTGCAGTGCAGTACGGGCTTCTTTATACAAAAATATTTGAAAGAGAGAAATTTCTTGCTCTTAGCGAAAATAACGAAGACTACTCTGCAAAGATGAACATCCCCCCACATCTTCAAGAAGACTTTAGATGGTGGACCAATATCTTCTCTAATCCTCAACAGTCGAACAAGATTCGTTCAGGCAAATTTACTCGAAAAATTGTTACGAATGCGTCTTTGAACGGATGGGGAGCCTCCTGTGGAGAACTGCGTACTCATGGCTGGTGGTCGGAGAGTGAGAAAATCCTACACATAAATTCATTAGAACTTAAAGCGGCTTTTAACGGCCTGCGTTGTTTCGCAGCAGATCTGCAGGACTGCGACGTCCTACTTCGCATTGACAACACCACCGCTTTAGCCTACATTAACAAATTTGGTTCCATCCAATTTCCTCACCTCTCCGAGATTTCTAAACAAATCTGGCGCTGATGCAAGGCCCGTAATATTTTCTTATTTGCCTCCTATATTTCATCTTTAGAAAACTCAGTCGCGGACGCAGAATCTAGAATTGTAGACCCGGATACGGAATGGTCTTTATCTGAGCCAGTTTTTCGTCGGGTGGCAAGACTTTTTGGTCCCTTCGACATAGACCTTTTTGCGTCTTCAATTAATAATAAATGCAGTTTGTACGTCTCCTGGTTTCCTGATCCAGGATCAGCGGCCGTAGACGCGTTTACCCTTTCGTGGAAAAATCTAAATTTTTACGCTTTTTCACCTTTCATCCTACTTCCACGCGTTCTTAGATTTAGATAATTGACGACGAAGCAACGGGAACTCTAATAGTTCCTTGGTGGCCTTTGCAGCCATGGTTTTCGTTGCTCGGTCGTCTTTTGATTTTCGAACCACTGATTCTTTCTCCTACTTATTCTCTTTTATTATCACCTTTTAGAAGCTGCCACCCAACATGGAGAACCCTTTCCCTGGGGGTCACGAGGTTATCAGGGAAGAGTTAAAGACCCGGTCAGTTCCAGATATAGCAATTCCAGCTTTACTAGCTTCCTTATCGGAATCAACCATCAAACAATATTCCTACCCGCTTCGCTCCTGGTGGAACTACTGCCACCATCATCGGCTATCGCTCTACTCGCCCTCAGTAGCTGACTTCTTACAGTTTTTAGCTCAGGAATTGCCGAATATCTCCTCTTACTCGACCCTAAATACAATAAGATCGGCTATTTCCCTTATTTTTCAGAACGAGATCGGGAATCATCCCACGGTCAAACGCTTTTGTAGAGGCGTCTCCGCACTCAAACCGCCGCGCCCGTGGTATAATTTTGTCTGGGACCCCGCTCCCGTGATAGCCAAACTGTTTTCTATCTACCCGTATGAAGGAGTTCCCTTAAAATTGCTCACTAAAAAATTGATACTCCTCCTCGCTCTTGCAACTGGTCACAGAGTTCAAACATTCGCTTTACTTAGAATTTCACAGATTTCTTTAAATGACAAATTAATCATTCGCGTGCCGGATCGAATCAAAACCTCGGCCCCGGGTCGGTCTCAACCCCTTTTTTATTTTTTCTTTCTTCGTTAACCAGGAGAACCTTTGCGTTGTTCGTCTAATGGAACATTATATAGAAAATACCAAAGATGTGCATCCTTCTTCATGCGATTTTTTATTTATTTCTTTGTCTAAGCCTTACAAGGCTGTTTCGTCACAAACAATTAGTCGCTGGATTCGTCGGGGTCTAGAGGATTGTGGAATAGACTTCCATATTTTTGGCGCATAGCACTCAACACGCCTCAAGCATCTTCAAGGGGAGTCCCCCTTGATTTCATTAAATGTGCGGCAGGTTGGACGGGCAAGTCTCGGGTCTTCGCCAACTTCTACAATAGGCTGCTCATTAACCCCGAGGAATTCAGCAACGCTGTTTTGTTAGCATAGCAGCAAGCGATAGCGCAACACGGAGTCAAAATAGTTGATTTTGCGTTCTTTTATAAAGGTTGTTAGCACATACATTATTCACTCAACGCATATTATTTGTATAAGTATAAAACTATAGCTTCGAACATAAGGTCATATTATTTTTATAAGTATTATCTTTTACAATATCTTTAGAAGCATATATTATATTATCTTTATAAGACTATAGCTTTGAGCAGAGGGTTATATTACACAGCTCCACAAAAAAAATCGACATTTTTTTTGCGGGGACCTGACCCACCTTACTATATGTAATTGAGCATGCTGAAACCGAATCCGGAGTCCAAATAACCCCATCACGTCAGGTTTTTTTCTTAACCTCAAAAAATAGGCTAAAAATCATAAAATTCAATAAAAACCCAAACAAAATCCCATTATCATATATCCCATCAACTCCACAACCCCATAATCTTAAAACCCCATAACTAAATAATTGAATAATCGTGTGGGTAAGGTCTATGTATTTTTGCCACAAAACCTACATTCTGCCGAACCCAGGAACAACGACGTGGACATAGCAGGTTTCTGTTCCCTTTGAGGTGCTTTATTAACGTAAGGTCCCCTCGCCTCTCACGACTAACAAAAGTTGAATAAATAGATAAAAATAAGAATTAAAATTCAGGAAAGTGATATCAAATTCTATCCATTGCAATAGATAGAATTTGATATCACTTTCCTGAATTTTAATTCTTATTTTTATCTATTTATTCAACTTTTGTTACTCGTGAGAGGCGAGGGGACCTCACGTTAATAAAGCACCTCAAAGGGAACAGAAACCTGCTATGTCCACGTCGTTGTTCCTGGGTTCGGCAGAATGTAGGTTTTGTGGCAAAAATACATAGACCTTACCCACACGATTATTCAATTATTTAGTTATGGGGTTTTAAGATTATGGGGTTGTGGAGTTGATGGGATATATGATAATGGGGTTTTGTTTGGGCTTTTATTGAATTTTATGATTTTTAGCCTATTTTTTGAGGTTAGGAAAAAAACCTGACGTGATGGGGTTATTTGGACTCCGGATTCGGTTTCAGCATGCTCGATTACATATAGTAAGGTGGGTCAAGTCCCCGCAAAGAAAATGTCGATTTTTTTGTGGAGCTGTGTTATTATTATAAGTTGTAACGATGCATCCCCAGAAAATGCATCGTTCCGGCCTAATACCTCGCCGACACCGCCCGGCCGAACATCCGCCGGGCGAGGAACGGGCACGGTGTGCCCACATTTTAAACGCCTCATATAACGCGAACGGACTTACCGCGGCAACCGTCTCAACGCGCCGAGCGGTGCCGACCGCGCCCGAAGACCGCCGAACGCGACCGCAGCGTCGGGGCGCCGTAATCTCCCGCCGCGCCGTCCCGGCGCTCGCGTTCGCCGCCACTGTCCCCACCACCGCGTTACACCGCCGCGACGGCTATATAAGCCGAGCATTTGTTAACAATTGCGATTTCCCGATCAACGCTCCGACCGACCGTACCGATCCTGACTTCCCGTTCTTCCAGAGCAAGTCCGAACAAGGGTAGAGCGCCTTTGGCATTCTCTGTCTTCACCGAGCGCGTCTCGGCAAAACGACAAGCTCCGATTCACAGGGCTACCCGACCGGGGGCAAAGCGTTTCTCTGCCTCCACCGAGCGCTTCTCGCCGCCCCGTCTCCAGACGCCCGAAACCTGCCACCGGAGGTAGAGTGCTGCTCTGTCTCCACCGAGCGCTTCTCGGTGGTGGGTCTCACGTCTTTTTCCGATCTCGAGCAGTCCCGTTCCACGCGAACGCATCGCCGCTCCCGCGCCTCACGCCCGCGACGATACCTGTCGTCCCGCGATTCGGTCCGCGGGACCGCCGAAAGTTACCGCGCGTTCCCCGCGTCGCCCGCGCCAAACCGATTATTGTATCTCGCGCCCATCGAATCATCACCCGCACCGCGAGCACTGATTCATTGTACGTACCGCGTCTTACCTTGCGTCACCCGCGATAAACCGATTATTGTATCTCGCGCCTATCGAATCATCACACGCATCGCGAGCACTGATTCATTGTACGTACCGCGTCTTACCTTGCGTCGCCCGCGATAAACCGATTATTGTGTCGCGCGCCCATCGAATCATTATACGTCCCGCGAGCACCTACTATCGCAGTCGTGCGAATACCTTGTAAATATCCCGAGCATTATCAAATAAACTCTTGTTATTTTGTTACCCCGGTGATACACTTCATTCTGCCGACCTCGCCTCGCACCCGTTCCTCCGCGCCGCCTTCGAACCCAGCCCAGCCGCGAGCTAGATCCGCGCTTCGAAGACGGGTTGTTTTATGTATAAGTATAGGACTACAGCTTTGAGCATAAGATTATATTTTTTCTCTTCTCTGGTATGTTATACACGAGTATCTTGTACTTTTTATTAATGGAATGTATTTTTCGCTCACAGTTTCCCATACGATTGCCCACAATTGACAAATCGCTAGGCTATAAACAATTACATAGTTTCCATCCGGATGAGACATAAAGAGGCATAATTATTAGATTGAACAAACTTACCTGTGAAGTTCGATCACAATTATGCCCTTTGTCTCGTCCGGATGGACACCCACCCAATATTTATTTCCCACCCCGAAAATTAGCGATTTGCAAAGGGACTTGGAACTTATGAAGAGGCAAGGCGCGCGCGGCGGGCACGCAGCGCGCGCGGCCGCGGGTGGCGCCTCGTTTTTTGCTTTTGGCGGTACTTTAAATACTGTTGTGGATAGGCGCGCCGAGGCACGATTACATAGTTTCCATCCGGACGAAACAAAGGGCATAATTGTGATCAAACTTCACAGGTAAGTTTGTTCAATCTAATAATTATTTAAGCAATACGGTTTAAATTGTTTTAGTTACTCTGTCATTGTATCTAATGACGATTGTCCATAATTGACAGTTATTATTGTTCAATTGAGGCACGATCGCAAATGTGCCATCAATGAAAATGGTCAAATGATCTTTGTTTTTTGTTAATTTGTCTATCAAATTGGTATCTATAAAAATAATAGCTTTGACGTCGTCATTTTTAACAACAAATTCTACTGTAAATGAATTTGTTTCATCAAATTGTAAAAATTGGCTCCAATTTTTATTTTCTAGACAAGTTTTTAGCTGGTTTAAATTTTTCGGAGTCTGCCCAAAACATTTCTTCTTTTTGTAGCGTTCAATAGATTTCTCCACGTTTTTGATATTTGTCAAATCCAGCACATTATTACATCTAACAATAAGTGTTAATGCAAAAGTTATTAATTGTAAATATATATAAGTATTGTGACGTGACAAGTCGCGTCTCCTTCCCGGACGGGCTCGGCCGAGGGGAATTCGGAGATGCCTTCTCGTCGGAGCGAGGGGAGGGCGAACGCGTTTAATTGGTCTAATTAGTATTTAAGTTTAAGGGATTGCCAGGGATAACCAGAGTCAACCTGTAACGGCTGTGAGCCGCAACGAGGGAAAATTGGCAGGATTACGGAAGCGGCTGGAGGAGGCATAATCGACAGTTGGGTCGCCCGGACCTCCCCGCAGGCGCATAAGTCGCCGGCCGGAGCTCGCCCGACATTCGGTCGCAACAGCGGCAGGAGAGGACCCCGGGGTACACCCGAGCGGAATGCCATTCAGGCCGGGGCACCGAGCGGCCCAGGGAAGTGCGCAGCCCTGGGACCGCCACGACAAGGAGTTGCCAGCGGACGGGGCCGAGGCCCGGCCAGCCTGACCCCGAACGTCGACTCAATCATCGCGGCCCGGACAACCGGTTGATTTGAAAAGCCCGCGTGGAGCCGGAGGTAATTGTGACGGCGCCGCCAGAGAGGGAGGCGCGCGAGTAGCCGAGGGACCGACGAGAGCGCCCTAAAAGTGGAGTGGCGCCACCGGAAGTAGCGGCGCGCGAGCAACGGGCGCCGAGAGCGCGAGGATCGGTGATCCGGTCCGGCGGCGCGCAACGGCGCAGGCGCGGGGAACCGGCGCGATCCCGGCAGAGGAGAGCAACGTCACTGTCGTGCCGGCAAGGAACGGGGAGGCATCGCCCGAGTAAGGAGCCGCCCGGACGGAAGGATTCGAGACGCATCGACGAATTGTAAGGTTACCACGCTGGCGTCCCCGCGATAGGAAAGAGGGTTCGCTCGAGGCGCTGGCCCCAGTCGCGTGTTTGTTACCTCGGCGCCGCAGGAGTTACCTGCGTCCGACCGCATGTACGAGTACCTTAGTTGTTTCCTTCGTGCAGGGGCCTCGCCGACAGCGAACTCTCATGTAAGTAGAGACCTGGTGCCCTCCCCGGGAGCACCGTCGCGGCCGACAGTCGCGTGGCGTGGAATCGTGTAATCGTGTCGTGCTTGCGTTATTAATCGTGGCGTGTTTGCGTTAATGATCGTGTCGTGGGTGTTCGCGTTAAGTGGAATGTTCGTGCCGCGTATTTCTTGAATCGCGTATTGGAAAGGATCGCGTATTGTGAAGTAGGGCTGCGAGCCACGAGTGGTCATGTATTAATTTGAAGGGCACTCGGCCTCGTAGTCGAATAGCGTATTCGGGCCCTCGAGGACGGCGGAACTTTGCGTTGGGAGGACGGGAGAATCGTCGGGATTGGCGCGGGGCCGCGGAATCTCCGTGTGGCGAGAAGATTCGGGATTTGCGTGGCAAGCCGCGGGATCGTCCGCGATACGAGTCCGTATATTGTGTTCGGGGAGCGATCGCCGGCCGGCGGGGCCGGCGCGGCGAGATCGCCCATAATTTTGGCGTCGTGCAAAATCGAGGTGGCCCGAATACTCGTCGTGGGCGTGAATCGAAGTGCGATCGGTGATTTTGCGGCTTAAGTATTCGTGTGCGCTTGTAGTGAGGTACCGCGTTACCTTCGTTCGTGTGTATTGCGAATAATGTTGCGAATAATGTTTCCGTTCTGGATTGCGTTAATTTCTCTTGCGGTCGTTGAATTTGTCGCGTCAACTTCTCGCGTGCGTCGATCGTGTCAATCGACTTTGTCGCGTTAGTTTATTTTCGCGCGTTAATTTCCGTTACGTTCTTGCGGTAGGTCAAGCCGCCTGCGTTCTTGCGTTAATCTGTTCGACAATTCGCTGTTCATTTGATTGGAGGGCCTAGCGTTGGCCTCTCCTTATGCCACCTTCTTTCAAACAATACACCTGATACATTGTCTGATATTATTCAAATATATTACTACGTTGTCTGATATTATTCAAATATATTACACCTAATTGTTTTCTAATGTTTTGTGTGGTTAATTGCGTCACGCCTTCTCTCCGAATTCCCCGAAAAGAAACTACGCCCTGAGATATCGCGTAGGATCGTGCATCGAGTAAGGTATCGTACGGTGGTGCGACTTGTCGCACCTGGCGCCCATTGCACTATTTGATTGAGTATCTAATTGAGTATCTGATTGTGCGCTCTAATCCTCGATAGCCCTCCTCCGGATAGCGAGACCGGGGGAAAAAGCGTCGCAGTATATAATATATAAATGCATAAGTAGCTAATCATCTTTCTAATAGCATTTAGTATCTTCTTACTTTATTGGTTTTTACTCACGTTGAGACAATTCTTCTTTTGATTGCTCTTGTTGTTTCACCTGGATGTGACTGCTCTATTACTTTTTTAATATCGGCCAATTGGAAAATAGGCTTAACGTGATTGTGATGTCCGGTTAAAATGTAGTTGCCGTTTTTTACTCTGTTGCGGCCTCAATTAATGTAATAACAAATAAGAATAGTGTTGTAAAATTAATGTAATAATAAATAAGAATAGTATCAAGAAAGACCGAGAGAGAACAATAGGGAACGCGACATTACGCAAAGCCGAACCAGCACAAGTTGAGTTGCGCGAACGGCCCACATACGATCGAGCAACTCAGCAATATCGAAGGACAGGACGAAGGTACAAAAGGGAGCAGCAAAAGGAGACGACAGGGCAATTGGAGTCTCGGAGCGACGGACGTTTCACGCGAGTAATCTGTGTAACGCAGAGTAATTATTAAAGTATCAGTTTATTTGAAGTGTCGTGTACAATTCTTTCCGCCTTCCCCGTGGAACGAAGAACCCCTGTGCCCGGATGACGGGCACAACAACTCTCAAACGGGCTTGACATCTTACATTTTTGTCTTTTCTATAACTACATTCGTAATACCTGCGACAAGATATTCTTAATTAAATACATCAAATAATATATGAAAAACGTCTTTAGACGTCTTAATGACATCTTTAAACGTCATTCTGTGGCCGGGAAGCAATTTTTTTCTCTATTTGCTTATGATATTATATGATTAAATAATTTTACTGTAAGATATTTCTTTACATCGTATTACCAGAGGATTTATTTAAGTGAAAATGATATCCTTCATGTTCCACTTTAGGCTGCTGTATTCTTGTTTAGACGTATCGCAGTCTGATTGAGAAATCGCTAAGATTTATTGTTATTTGTTATTTATTTCTTTTTGTTTACTTTTTTGTTGTTTACATTTTTATTTATTTCTTTACAACATTTCCTCCCCGCCGGGTTCCTACCTTGCCGAAGCCTCGGGGAGGGCGTGCGTGGCTCGCGGGACGCCGGGGACCGCGGGACCGCTCGGCGGACCCGGCGTTCTCGGGGGCTGCGGGCGGCCGATCTGAGGCGGGTGGGGGGGCTTAAGGGCGCGCACGGGGATCACCCGCTCAGGGGTGTAGCCGGGCGCGCCCGACCAAAAGGAACCCCCCAAGCCAAGGTGTGAGCAACCGTGCTGATGGCTGCGTGGCGCAGGGGGTGCTGCGTCGCAAACGGTGCCTCCCGGAAACCGGGCGACCTCCGGGAGAGGGTAGCCAAGCCCCGGGCATTCGCGGCTCTGCCCGGGTGATAACGCGCGACCGCGGTACTCGTGGGATTTAAATGGAAGATGAACAACATAAAAACAAAAATAAAAATATTAAAAAAAATATAAATAATGAGTATGAGGAGGTCCTCCAGGGAGTAGCCACCTTAGTAGGTAGCGAACGACCTGAGGAAACTAGACCGGGCAGCTTGGGGAAGGAGCCGGACAAGGCCCAACCACAAGCTGGTAAAAGCCGGGTAAAGTATAGCGGGCCGGCACGTCGTCGCTACAAGAAGCAGAAGCAGATGGAGGGGAAGAGCAGCGCTGAAAGGCCTGCTCCTGAACCAAACTCTGCTTCTGAGGCAATGCCAGAGACGGGGGAGCGAGTTTCCGCTGGGACGTGCAAGCGAACCAGATCGGAACAGAGCACACCCAGTCCTAGCACTGCACAGTTGAGCAAAAGGACTAAGATCACTGCAGATCAGAGGACTTTTGCCCAAACAACATCCGGCTTAGTAAGGGTAGCCATGGTTCCCATGGAGTATCCCGAGCGAAAGCTGGACGAAAAAGAAGCTGTGCTCTTGAGGGATAAGGTGAAGGAGAGTATCCTTGGCGTTGCGAAGGGTACCAAAGCCCCCACCTTCAGGGGCACAGCAGATAGAGACGGTGCAGTTATCTTTAACTGCACCGATGCTGAAACCGAAGGGTGGCTGCGAAGCCTAACTTCGGTTTTGGAGATAAATGGGGTTCGGCTGCGTGCAGTGCAGCTCGATGAACTGCCTAGGCGTCATCGGGTTGTGGTGCACGTGGAGGACCCTAGAATGCCTGTCAAGGAAGCAATAGAGCTACTTGACAGGCAGAATGAGGGTCTCCAAGCCGCGGACTGGGTGGTCGCGAGGGGCAGCGAAAGTAGGGATGCTACGAGCACCCACTTCGCTGCCCTTATTGGGGAGGGAGCGTTGAGTGCTCTTAAAGCGCTCAACTTTAAACCCTTCTGTGGTCTCGGCCAGGCGACAGTTAGATTGCCTGGGGGGGACCGCAGGGGGGAGTTAGGAAGGAAGGAAGATAGATCGGAGACTGCCTAATCAATGGCGGGCTCCAATATCCCCTTCACTCAAATCAACTTGCATCACAGCAAAAGCGCCTCGGCGGTTCTAGCCAGGTGCGCAGCTGTGATGCACACAAAGCATTTATTCCTCATCCAAGAGCCGTGGCTCGTCAAGGGACACATTAAGGGCCTTGGAGGTTGTGGTAAATTGTTTAAAGCAGACAACGCAGAAAGACCAAGAGCCTGTATTGTGGCGAAAGGTTTGGATGCCTGTCTATTACCACAGTTTAGCGACGGCGACTTAGTGGCCGTAAGGCTAAAACTTAAAACAGACGATGGAGGGACCAGGGACCTGATAGTGGGGTCAGTTTACATGCCCTACGACTCGGAGGAACTACCCCCCCAAAGAAACATGATAGAGCTAGTAGCTTATGCGAAGGAAAGGGGGCTAGAACTTCTCTTGGGCTGCGATGCAAACTCACACCATTTGGTGTGGGGAAGCACCGATATAAACCCGAGAGGAGAAAGCCTACTTAACTTCATCATGAGCACTAACCTGCAAATCCTAAACAGAGGAACAGAACCCACTTTCCTGGACTCTAGAAGACAGGAAGTGATAGACATTACGTTGTGCACGAGGGGAGTGGTGGATCTGGTGGCGGGATGGAGGGTCTCAAATGAACCTTCAGGGTCCGACCACAGACAGATCCGCTTCGACCTTGTGAACTTACAAAAACATGAACAGTGGGGGAGAAACCCCAGGAAAACAAACTGGGAGGGCTTTAGAGCCGACTTAGTCAGTCGGCTAAAAAATGCACCGACCAGATTCCATACAAAGGAGGACCTGGAGATCGCAGCGAGCTTCGTTAGCGATGCTATCAGGGAATCCTTTGAACTGAATTGCCCATTAAGGCCGAGAAATGCCTCGGCCAGGGTCTCATGGTGGAATGAAGAGTTGTCGAAGCTCAGGGCTGGGGCAAGAAGGCTCTTCAATAGGGCCAGAAATGTAAATACGCTGGAAGCCTGGGAAAAACACAGGGCTGCTCAGCGAGATTACAAAAAGGCGATAGTTAGCGCCAAAAGAACGGGATGGAGGAACTATTGCGAGAGGATTGAGAGCGCTTCGGAAGCATCCAGACTCTGCAAGATCCTCTGCAAAGAGAGTGATCCACAGTGGAGCTGTCTCAAGCTCCCTAATGGAGAATTCACAGAAACAACTGAGGAGACTTTGAACCATCTCATGGAGGCTCACTTCCCGGGATTTCAAAAGTCTTCTTCAGTCACGGAGAAACAACGACAACCTAGGGCTGTTTATAAGCCCAGGGAAAAGGGAACACCTGGCCAGGTGGGAGAAATCAAAAACCTGCCGCCAAGCCAGGACTTTGATGAAAGACAGCAGACCAGGTAGGGCTAAAGAACTACTGGCACTGAGTAAACAGAAACTGAGAATGGCGTTGGGACTGCTCACTGGTCACTCCGCCTTACTTAGAGCACACCTTTATAATCTCGGGCTTGCGGAGCAAAAGGCATGTCGCCTTTGCGGAGACGAGAAAGAAGACAACGTACATATAATATGCCAATGCCCGGCATTTGTATGTAAGAGATACAAGATTTGGGAGCGCATGTTCTTAACCCCCCAGGATCTAGAAAATGCTAGGGTTACAGATCTGATAAACCTGGTACAGGGCTCAAGACTGTATCTTGAGACCTAGCAAAAAACGAGTGGGAAGGCACAAAGGATCAGCTAGATCTAGTGGCCAACAGGGACCCTGGTGGTACCTCCCACTTCTACTACTACTACTACTACTACTTTACAACATTTAATTCAACTCTTAAAACCATTTTACAATCTATTAAATATCCTCTTGCTTTACAATCTTCTTGATCTTCCTCGACGTCCTCTGCCTCCTCGTTGCTTCGTCTGCGTGGTCCTTGAGATTGCGACCGCTCTCCCCACGGTCGGTCGTGCGTATGCGAGGATCACCCCACGTGGTCCTCGAGAGAGTCGTGGTGCCAGCGAGCACAACGCGCGCGAGCGAAAGGGCGACACCCTTAGAGGACGAGCGCGTCCCGGGGACTCCCGACGCGTCACTACGGGGAATCCCAGGGTCCGAGACGGAACGAGAGACCACCGACAGCCCGGTGATCGACCTCCAGCCACCGATCTTCTGGATCCCCGTGCCGGAGGGCAGGATCGACCCGCCCTCCGACGAGTTCTTCAGTCCATCGAGCGGAGAGTCCGACGAGGACTGAGGGCGGAGGGTGACGAAGCGCGAAACGCGCAATACTTAGATTAAGTTAGTCCGTAAGCAAAATAGAGACACCTATTAATTGATAAGCTAGTTTATAAGACCGCCGCGTTGCGATATTTTCTTTTTGTTTCATCCATTTCTTTCCCATTTCGGGACACATTTTAGTTTGTTTCACAAGCCCGCGAATAACCAATTTATGTTCCAATGATAAGCCCGCGAGAAATCAGTTTCGTTTATTTCGACGCTACGCGAAGCGCCAACTCAGTTAGACACGCGGCAAAATGAAGCGCGGCAATCTCCAGGAATAAAGGCCTCCAATGGCCTGCCCAGGACCTGGGACACACAGCTACCAGGTCGGCGTCATCGTACGATCAACGACCCCCTAGTTCCCAAAGGGGACACCTTCCACAGGAAACAGGGACAATAACGAACTCCCTGACACCTGGGACACGCAGCCAGAGAGTCGGCGCCAACATCGGTACACGAGGTGCCAAGTTCCCAATCAGAGCGTCTTCCTTGGGAAGAAAAGGTAGGGATCGCTTCCCCAACACCTGGGGCACGCGACCATCGGGTCGGCGCCATCACCAGTCCAGGGGATCGCTAACTCCCCAGGGGAGCATCACCCGCGAGAACAAGGGTCGGAATCCAACTCCCCGACACCTAGGGCACGCGACCATAAGATCGGCGTCATTCGCAGCCCGCGGGATAACCAACTCTCAGACGGGGCAGCATCCACGGGGAACAAGGGCAAAAACCACTTGCTTGACACCTGGGGCAAGCGCCCACGAGGTCGGCGCCATCGCCAGATCACGAAGCCCCAAGATAGCCACGCAGACGTCTTCTACGAGGAGGAAGGCGATAAATCACCCCTCCCGAACATGGGACACGCGACCATGGGGTCGGCGTCAAGGTCCGACGTCCGAAACCTAACCCGGACGACTTCTGCTGGAAGTCGCCCCGGATTCAGCATCGGGGGCACCAAAGAGCCGGTGCGCACAGGTCGGCGTCAACGGCGGACAATCTCCAACGCACCCGGAGACCTTCTACGGGGAAACGACCCGGAGACGACATCAGGGACATCCCCGGAGGGATGCGCACGGGTCGCCGTCAACGGCGCGCGCGAAATAGAAAAGGTGAAAACCTGGTGCAGCGGCACCGAGAGGGGGAGATGCGTAGAGCGTACCGCGAGCGGAAATTTCCATCCGCGAGTACTGCGTAGGGCGTCACCGGGGAAGGGCGTGAGTATCATGCGTCGTGTTATGGAACCGTGCAGCCGACGGCTGCAGTCGCGACCGAAACCCGACCACCTAAGCCAAAACCAATCGTCGTGGAGGACATCGTTATCGCTCCGGGGCGCAAGGGCGCGAAGACCCGACCGGCGGCCAACGTAGCGGTACACGACCTCCGAAAGACCGTACCAAAAATGGTATGGGCGGCCATAGGAGACGTGGTGGTGACCGGGCCGACAAAGCTTCCGCAGGAGGAGCAGTAAGCGCACGCGAGCGCACATGTAAATAGTTTAGGTTAAGCGTGCAGCAATTTACGTTTGTTAAAAATAAACAATGTTTAGTTACTTTAAAAGTCACAGGACACCGTTGTGCGCCGATATAGTAATAAGGTCATTATAAATAAAAATAGAATTAAGGGTATCGATCAGTCAGATCAAATTGCGTGAAGTAAAAGCAAGTTCATTAATTTTGTTACGATATGAACGCGAGACGATGGTTCGTCTTTTCCTTTTAATTTGCCAGTCTAAAGTTTTCATTTGTCACGGAACGGTATTAGATCCATGACACCAGACGATTCATGTATTCGTTTAGTGAAGATTCACATTTGGTTTTGTTTAACGGTAACCACGGGTCACCAACATAGTAAGTCGATTCGGTCTCCATAAGGTTGAGAGACACTGCGAGGTAGATGCATCTCCACAACCGGAGCGCGAAGCGCGGGGAGAGACATGTAGGTAATTAAGTTACACGGGGAGATAAAGAACCGATTAATAAATATTGGTTGAATAACGCCATAATCGTTTTTTCGGTGACCAATACGCATTCGAGGCGTCTCATCGAGTGAGAACCACTGCGCAAGATTAAGAGCCCGAGGTGCTCAACGCGCGAGTTCAAGTAATAGACGCGGAAGCGTAGCCACTGAACACCAATATAACGGGTGTTCGCCACAAAACGATACCACGTGGTATAGCTATTCGCAAAACTGGCGTAGGGGCGCGAATCGTTCGTATGCTAAAATGTCCAAGGGGAGGTCACTAAATGATCGGCGGGTAAACCACGAACGCCGGTTGCGTGATCCCGGAAAACGGGATACCACGGTAGGTGGAAGTCCGGGAAGCCATGGACCGAGCTCGGAGGAGCGGGAGTAACGAGAAGAGGGCCCGATAAGGTAAACGAATAACGTAACCCCGTGGCGATAGGTTGCGGCATTTAAAAGTTCGGGGTACCACGTAAGGCGCCGTGGACCCATGTGTGCGGAACGTGTGCCTGAAGAACGAATGAATGAGTGTCCGAATAATTGATGTAAATGTCGCGAGTCACCTTCCGATACAACACACAATGATACGTGAGAATATGCGGAATAAAGAACAAAAGAAATGTACGGCAGGTGAAACGAGGCATATGGTCGGACAATAGCGAAAGAATGTATGAAGAAGTTGCTTGCGCGCGAGGAATGTGATAATTGGGACCATCTGGCGAGATGGATGGAATGCGGAAGCGAGCAACGACTTGGGTATAGAGATGAGGGATCCGCCCAGAGCAAACGAGTAAGGACGTAGCTACCGGCGAGGGGATACCAGTCCGACGATTGGTAGAGAGTCTCAGAGTAGGGAGCAAACGCCGTTGGCGACTGGGTATATATGGGAGACAGAAAAGCGAATCGTGGATTCGAGTCCACGCCAAGTCTCGGTAAAGAAAGGCCGCGAGCTAGAAGCAAGTCACTTACCATTGTCATCTCGGTAGATCATAGATAGCTGCGAGAATCCGAGGCGTGGAACATCCCGCGGCAAACGCGTTAAATTGTATAGACCCGCGAGTACCTTGAAATCGTTGTATTACCTGAAAGAGTAAAATAAATTATATTTTACCGATTTACACAAAATCTCGATTTAATAATTAACTCGTGTGCGGGATACCTACATATAACTATATACCTACCTGATATCCGATACCTACCTGGGGCAATCCTGAGTCCGTCTGGGGAGATCCAACGGCGACGTACGAGAGAAGGTCCAGCGACACAGTCAGCGGTGCACAGCTGCAGTCCAATAGAGGTCCGAGGCACTCAGTCCAGCGACGATCCAGAATCCAGCGACGACCGGGCGACCTGAAACAGAAAAGGGTAAAAGAGGAATCAGCGAGGCATCGAAAGGTTAGAATAATAGGCAATTTCAGATCTTTCTCGTTTTCCGGGGTGAAATCGAGTGGCGACCGTGTCGGAAAAGAATAAAATTGCGTAGATGGGGGTAGATCGGGCCTCCGTACGGTTACAACCGCAGCCAATAACGCGTATATAAGAAAAGAGAAAGTTGTGACGTCACGCCAATCGGCGAAAACAACCCGTGAGTGGGGGCAATATACCGCGGTGGGGAGCCTACGCGAGCCGCGCCACTCTTGGCAGTCTCTCGGGTATAGCCGTAGCGAATAGACGTGTCTCACTCCGCTCTTACAGTCTTACGTGTTATACTTAACAACCGGGAACTCCCGCGTAACCGCGCGTTAAACTATCTCGTTCTACAATAGCGAGAGGCACACAGTTGCCATTACGATCGAGTGTTTGCCGATAACGACGTTTAGTAATTCGGATACTTTATTAATTTCCGGAAGTACGTATCGAGTATACTACAACCGCGGACATAGTGTCTCGCGGCTACGACATATTGTACGGACAGTGTTAATCATCGTATGTAACAATCGAATACTCCGGCGTTTATGGCGCGCACGAACATTGTAACCTTGAGTGATAAATAATTGTGCAACTTATAGCGAAGATTGTGACGCATAAGTACGACGATTGTGAAACGGCTTGTAGTGCTGGAAGAATAAGCTACAATTAAAGAATTAATAATTCTGAATCAATAGTCTCGACATTAATTACACAATTACCCATACTCACCTGACACTTAGGGCCGTATTCATAGTCGAATCTCAAGTTTGCTCTTAAGATGATCTTGGTCAAGACGGCCTTATTCAATCAAGATCGTTTTAAGATTGGTAGATTTCATAGTCGTGAAACAAGGCGATCTTCACGAAGAAGATTTCGCTCAAGGAAGTCTTATTTGATTTTAGATCGCCTTGGTGAAGACCGTACTTAAAACCATGCTTATTCTCGATCGGCTGTTTCCGTACTCTTTCCGTTGGTTCCTCCAATAGAAACTTTGGATTTATTATTATCCGCACTTGCATGTATGCAATCAATGGACAGTAAATAGTTTTGAAGTGAGGTTAACCGATGAACTCTTTCGATCGATACAACGTGGGACAGCGCGCGGTGCAATCCAGGGCGTTAAGATATGTAAGTAATATTAATTTTCAAAAGAATATAACTTTGGGCTACCGCACAAGCTTACTTTATGCTAAGTTTATTGATATTAAACTTAGATACGTATGTAACTTTAAACTTTAATCAACGCAGGCTTATTCTTTAACTCATAACGACAATTTGTTATCGTTATAATGTTTTACTACGTGAAGAAACTGCGCAAAGACATTGCAACGATAACGAAGTGTCGTTAAGAGTTACAAAATAGGCCTACTGCGTAATATACGTTACGGAAAAGTTTGTGCGTAGTAGTTAGATTTTAATAAAAGAATACAGTCAGTGCATGTGTAATCGTTAATAAAAAATATTTTATTTTTACAGAAATCTTGTGACCGTTCTGACCGCCCTCCTGTTTCTCTTTGTGCTGTATCGGAGGCGGATGTGACGTTTCTATACATGTAAGTATCTCAGGTTAAACGATTTTTGTAACAGATTGCCATATTATATGCTTTATTAAACATTTTGTTATTTTTTCAGAAATCTTGTGTGCCAGTACCGGTCTGTTCACGCTTCCTGTTTGTCTTGCTTCGAGAGCGGTTGTAGCGCGTGCTGGCCTGTAGGCATTGCAGTCTTCAAAATTCGTCGACGTTTCTTTACACGTAAGTACCTCCGGTCGTACGATTTTTGTAACAGACTGATATTGTGTGCTTTATTAAACATTTTGTTATTTTTTCAGAAATCTTGTGTGCCCTTACCGGTCTGTTCACGCTTCCTGTTTGTCTTGCTTCGAGAGCGGTTGTAGCGCGTGCTGGCCTGTAGGCATTGCAGTCTTCGAAATTCGTCGACGTTTCTTTACACGTAAGTACCTCCGGTCGTACGATTTTTGTAACAGACTGATATTGTGTGCTTTATTAAACATTTTGTTATTTTTTCAGAAATCTTGTGTGCCCTTACCGGTCTGTTCACGCTTCCTGTTTGTCTTGCTTCGAGAGCGGTTGTAGCGCGTGCTGGCCTGTAGGCATTGCAGTCTTCGAAATTCGTCGACGTTTTTTTACACGTAAGTACCTCCGGTCGTACGATTTTTGTAACAGACTGATATTGTGTGCTTTATTAAACATTTTGTTATTTTTTCAGAAATCTTGTGTGCCCTTACCGGTCTGTTCACGCTTCCTGTTTGTCTTGCTTCGAGAGCGGTTGTAGCGCGTGCTGGCCTGTAGGCATTGGAAACTTGCGAGTCCTTCGTCGTTTGTATCACGTAAGTATCTCAGGTTAAATGATTTTTGTAACAGACTCATATTATGTACTGCATAAGAGAAAGAGGTAAAGTGTATCAAAAATAGTGTAGAAATTTATATTTTATCCATTACATTTATTATGAAAACTATAGGTAACTGTGGTTGCAGTCGATTTGATGTTACAAATGCTTTGAAGCGTTTTTCTTTTCCCTCTATATCTTATATACCTTTATTGAAAGAAAGGAGAAAAAAACTACTTCAAAGCATTTGTAGCATCAGTCTTCCGCAACCTGTATCAAAGTTTTACACTACCTCAAATTGAATCTATATCGAATTGATATCGATTTGATGTAAATTCGATTTGAGATTATCTAATAATGTTATGTATAGCTGTTATAATAAATGTTATGATTAAAACATAAATTTCTACACTATTTCTTTTAAATTATATTAATAAATATTGTAATTAAGGGTGAGCGAGCGATTTTTTAGTCTCGAGAAATATTCGAGGCTAAAAAAATTCGAAATCGTACTCAAGATTGAATCGAAATTGATCTTTAAATTGATATAATTTCGACAAATAGTTTCAGATGTCGAATTGATATCAATTCAAAATTACTGATAGATTAAAATCACCGGAGATTATTTTTCACAAATATAATTACAATTTATTCACAGAATGTCGTCCAAAGAAAATGTAAAACCAGCTACTAGTAAAAATAAACATTACACCACAATGGAAAGAAAAGTTTTCTTACAAATACTCGAACGGTTTAAACATATTGTTGAATTAAAAAAAAGTGATGGAGCCACTTTAAAAGATAAGGATGTGGCATGGATTGAAATATGTACTGCCTATAATCAGTCTTCATTAATTGCACAAGAGGTTATAATTATTACTAAAATAATAAAGCGTTTTAACAAAGCATATATAATTGAAAACTATTTTATTATTAGAGGACAGTACAACAACTAAAGAAATTATGGACAAATCTGAAACAAGGGCAAAGGGAAGCCTTAACTAAAGAAAAACAAGCATGCATGGCAACTGGTGGAGGACCACCAGAAGTAAAAATTGATATTGATCCTGATATTTCCAGAATCGCACCACATCTTATGAAGACAGCACCTGTTTCATTTACATCCAATATGTCTGATACAGAAATTAATGGTATGTATTAATATATTCTATGAAAATAATTTTATATACTAAACTATTTCTAGTATTAATACAGTCACGTTACTTGTATAATAAATATATTTTAGACAAACGAGAGTATGTTTTCGAACTAATATCTACTGACCAAACTGTAGAATTATTGGAATCTGATGATGAAGGTTGCAAAAACACACACCCCAAAGATATTTTTCAAGGTAGTACTTATTCATGTTGTATATTTATATGTTAACAAAATTTTTTATAACGTATATAAATAAATGCTACATATGTATATGTAAAAGCATGTATTGTGTTTATGCTTTACAGATCCATGTATTTCTACGGAGAAAGATGATACGATGATTTTATGCAGTGGAGAGGAACAACAAAAAGATGTACGAAAAGAAGAATTGTCAAACAAATTGGAAAATGATAAATTAAAACACACACGTTCTTTCAAACGAAAGAAGAATACAATAAGTGACAGTCAATTGTCAAACACAGAAGAAACATTACGAATGAAACGCATAAAAAGAGTAATGGCTCAAGAAAAAAAATTAGCGCATATTAAACAAAAACATGAAGAGAATATGAATAATATGAAAGAAAATTATTTGAAAGAAATTCACAATTTAGAATTGCAACATTTGAGACGAATCCAGACTCTAGAAATAGAAATAAAAGAAACACAACTCAGATCTGAAAAGAAATAAATCTAATAATGGACATACAAACACAAGTATGTATATAAACAAATGATATATATGCATATGTAAAAAATATATATTATGTTTGTGCTTTACAGATCCACTTTTTTTCTGAAGGATGACCACTCATGACTTTATGCAGTGGATTATGAATTTTTTTAACGAGTTTATTTTTAATTTTTTTTGTTGCATTAACAACGATATGTCTACTAATAGATTTTTATTCTTATGTTCTGTACTTTGTATACATATATGTACGTGTGTATATGTATGTATATAATATAATGTAAGTTTATGTATGCAATATTACATGTTATATAATATTATAAATTACAGATGTGTTTAGTTCAAAGTGCAATTATGTTGCCTAAGATAACATTTTGTGATAAAAGATTAAAAATAAGATTGATAAAAGATAATAAACATATTAAGTTTATGGCAAAGATGTTATTAAAAAAAACTTTAAAATTATGTTACTTTATTATAAAGTCACTGGTATGTGCCTTACATACATTACACATATTATGTTGAAAAAAAATAAATCAATGTTCTTCAATCCATTGTGTGTAATAACTTTTATTATAAGCTTCTCATCCTATCTTCTTATCCTAATTATTATAAATGCGTACGTCATCTTCATTAATCACACTTAAGAGGTTATAATTATTACTAACATAATAAAACGTTATAATTATTACTTATATAATAAACGTACGTCATCTTCATTAATCACACTTAAAAGTTATAATTATTACTAACATACTAAAACGTTATAATTATTACTTATATACATAATAAAATGTTTTAATGAAGCATGTGTAATTAAAGGTTTTAATTCTAAGTATTAATACAGTCACGTTACTTGTATAATAAATATATTCACATAAACGAGACTATGTTTTTGAAGTAATATCTACTGACCAAAGTGTAGAATTATTGGAATTTGATAATGAAGGGGTTACATAAACGCACACAGCAAAGATATTTTTCAAGGTAGTATTTATTCATGTTGTATTTTATATGTTAACAAATTTTTTAAAATGTATATAAATAATGCTAATATGTATATATAAAAGCATATATAAAAGTATATAAAAGCATGTATTGTGTTTATGCTTTACAGATCCATATATTTCTACAGAGAAAGATGATACATTAATGATATTATGCAGTGGAGAGGAACAACAAAAAGATGTACAAAAGAAGAATTGTCAAACAAATTGGAAAATGAAAAATTAAAACACGTTCTTTGAAACGAAGAAACAAAGTTTTGAAATATTGAAAAAATGTATATTTTATAAAAAATTTTGTTTAAAATATTATTTAATACATTCTAATTGTTATTTTTTATAAAATATGAAAACTATCTGAACAGTCGTTCGATAAGAGCATCTCGTGCGAGAAAACCATCTCCAGGTTGCCAGTGAGGCTCGGCCACCGGGACTTCATTATTGAGATTTTACTACTCTTCATCATCTTCTTCCAACTTATCATTTAGAATTAATGCAAGGTTGTGAAGAACAGCACATGCCACAACGATTGATGTGGACGTTAACAATTTTGTGCCAAGTCCTTTTGACAGGCACGGAAATCTACGTTTCCATATGCCAAACGTCCTCTCAACAATTCTCCTTGTTCTTCCATGAATTATGTTATAACTGAAATTAATATATGTCATTAATAAACATAATACAATTAAACAATACACACACCACACACACACACACACACACACACACACACACACACACCACACACACACCACACACACGACACGCCACGCACACGCACACACACACACACCTTATATATATAAAATAATAATAAAAATTATATCCAAACAGTCGATCAATAAAAACATTTCGTATGAAGACCCGTTCTAGGTTGTCAGTGAGGTTCGGCTACCGGAACTTTATTGTTGACATTTTCTACTTTTTCATTATCTTATATATAAAATACACATATATCGAACCTCATTTGTTCATCTGTTGTAGGATTGCCAATCGGTGTAAGTAAAAAAGTCAATGCGGGATATCCAGCATCTCCTACAAGTATTCCATCTAGTTCGCCTTGCCTATATCGCATATATATGCGAGAATTTTGGAAGATTCGGCTGTCGTGCTCACTACCTGGCCATTCAGGAACAATATCTAGAATTTCTGTGCGTGGCCCAACAATAATCTGTAAAGAGAACAAGTGAAATGAGAATTAAGAGATAGTTTTTGCTGTGTATATCCTTTTGTATGGAATAATTTAAGAAATATATGTGTACGTACCTGAACATTTAAAGAAAAGTATCCTTTTCTATTTCTAAAAATTTCGTCAACATTTAGAAGTCTTGTGTGGACTAGACGAATATGTGTGCAATCTATTGCACCATCGATACTAGGAAGGCCTATGCCTCCATGACCACGTCCAAGTTCTCTAAATAATCTTTTTCTCAGAACGTGATTCTTCTGACGATGGCATTTTTATGTATCGGTTAATGTAGCTCGCTAATAAATGGACACTCTAAACACAATTCGTGAAATTGTTGGTTGTGATATTGTTATTATATCCCCTAAAACAAGCTGAGAAAATACATATTTATTAAATATTTTGTTAATTTATTGTTGTGTATATATATATGCTATATATATATATATATATATATATATATATATATATATGTATATATATAATGTACACCCTGAAAACTTGCTGTTGAATAAATCGTAAACATATAATAACTGTAAATAGGCGATATTGGCAAGCCTCGATTATTTATTTTGGCAAGTCCTTCTTCTACTAACGGCAAATGCCAAACATTACTGAATTTTTGGAAAAACGAAATCTTCTTTTAAATTCCCATTCACTGTACACTTCAAACGGATTTTGATAATTACGAAGATCGCTTTGGAGCACGCATCGGCAAGTCCTCTACTTCTTCCTCATCACTCGAAAAATTTACCATCTCCACATTTCTCAGATTTTCCAAATCCATTGTCAAATAACAGAAGATTTCTGAAAAAATAACAAAATGTTTTTATAAAGCACACAATATCAGTCTGTTACAAAAATCGTACAACCGGAGGTACTTACGTGTAAAGAAACGTCGACGAATTTCGAAGACTGCAATGCCTACAGGCCAGCACGCGCTACAACCGCTCTCGAAGCAGACAAACAGGAAGCGTGAACAGACCGGTACAGGCACACAAGATTTCTGAAAAATAACAAATGTTTAATAAAGCACACATATCAGTCTTTACAAAAATCGTACGACCGGAGGTACTTACGTGTAAAGAAACGTCGACGAATTTCGAAGACTGCAATGCCTACAGGCCAGCACGCGCTACAACCGCTCTCGAAGCAAGACAAACTGGAAGCGTGAACAGACCGTACGGGCACACAAGATTTCTGAAAAAATAACAAAATGTTTAATAAAGCATATAATATGGCAATCTGTTACAAAAATCGTACGACCGGAGGTACTTACGTGTAAGAAACGTCGACGAATTTCGAAGACTGCAATGCCTACAGGCCAGCACGCGCTACAACCGCTCTCGAAGCAAGACAAACAGGAAGCGTGAACAGACCGGTACGGGCACACAAATTTCTGAAAAAATAACAAAATGTTTAATAAAGCATATAATATGGCAATCTGTTACAAAAATCGTTTAACCTGAGATACTTACATGTATAGAAACGTCCACACATCCGCCTCCGATACAGCACAATGAGAAACAGGAGGGCGGTCAGAACGG
>JASTWK010001099.1:0-51412 GCA_030770225.1 Temnothorax unifasciatus
CACGATCTGAGATATTGACGCCCAGACCTTTGCATTTTGACGCTAGACCTCGTGCACGTGCGACGTAATCCGCTCCTGTCTCCTTATCGCCCATTGTTATGCTACGTAGTTCAACTGTGGCGTCGATTTTAGAATCTTCAAGGCGCCCCACATAAGTTTCTTTGATTTTCTCCCACAGGTCCTTCGCGTTGTTCCCGTCCGTAAACTGCATGGCTTGGTCGTCGGACAAGGTTAGTTTTATAATGGATACGACGTCATCATTGTCGCTATCCCACTTTTCGCGCTCTACGTTGCCTGTAGGTCGGTTCGTCGTAAGAACGTATTTCACCTTCTTCAGGCTTAATACTGCTTCTAATTTCATAGCCCAAACGTGGTAGTTCTTCGTCGTAAGTTGTGGAACAGAGCCTATCGGTATCTTGTCCATCTTGATTGCTGCTCAAAACTTTTTACCGGCTTTTCGCTCTTCTTTTCTCGGCAGCTTCTCTCCAATCGCAGTAACCACGCTCTGCTACCAGAATTGTTGGATTAATTGATATGAAGCAGGATTGACACAAAATAATCTTTATTGTAATAACGTGTCGTCTCTCTTACGACCGAACGCCGACATCTTGTCTGAACATCAAGGAACATTGAGATGGCGTAACATAGAGTGGATTATACACGAGGAGAAAAAGATCAGGCTCGCCACCTTTAACAGATGCGCAGTGTGTACACAAGAAAAACTAAAGTCCGTTTACATGAGCTTAAAATAAAATACAGTGAATAATTGCAACGTAGATAAACAGATCAAAAATAAAATGAATACGCAAATCTCCACAGTATCTAATTAATGCTCCAAAAAGAATTGGTTCCAGATGACAGTTACAATAAATTTAATTGTCTCTGATATGTTCTTTTTTTCTGCTTACATTACTCTGTGTTCATTGCGAGGTGTTATTGGGCGTTTTCCAGCAAGGGACACAGATGACACAGTGTAACACAGTGAATCATTTCATCCTTGTTTAACATTTGCAAACGACAAGGATGGAATGATTCACTGTGTTACACTGTGTCATCTGTGTCCCTTGTTGGAAAACGCACATTGTAATAACACTTCGTCCGGAAAAGATTTGGAGAACTTATAGTTAAGTATGACTCTGTAAAATAATAATTAATTAATTATTTCCACTCGATGACATTACGCGATAATAGGTTAGGTTTGTCATAACAACGGTACGCTATCATAAAGCCTGGTAGATAGGCCTATGTAGATAGGCCGCAGTTCGCAAAACGCAAGACACACGCACAGTCTACATGTCGTCTATACACAGAGAAGTTAGGCTGGTTTCACATGGAGCGTAAGATGCGTATGCGTAACTTGCGTCAGCCAATCAAATCGTCTCAGTATTTAATCGTATCATACGCGTATAGTAGCTGAGACGATTTGATTGGCTGACGCAAGTTACGCATACGCATCTTACGCCCCATGTGAAACCAGCCTTAGATTGACATGTAGACTGTGCGTGTGTCTTGCGTTTTGCGAACTGCAGCCTATGTAGACCGGACTTAATATTGCTTTTCGAAAGCGATACGTTAAAACATGAGCTACGCAATATTGAAAAAATGTAAGATGCTTATATATAATACAAATGTAGCTGTAAGACTTATGCTAAGACTCCATAGACGCGGAAACGCCGTGCGACAGAGTGCGTTGACCAATAGTAGGTAAGCTATGTTGGTTCTAACCCACCGCGGCGGTGTCAGATTACACAAGGGTATCAGATTTCACGGGGGGAGGGGGGAGGAGGGGAGGGGCGGGGGGAATTTCACGGGGGCGGAGGGGGTGAGGGGCGGGGGGATACCGCGGGGGGGATACTGCGGGGGGGATACCGCGGGGGCGGGGGAGGGGGGTACCACGTTTTCATGCGTCGCGGGGGCGGGGAGGGGGGTACCGCGTTTTCGTGCGTCGCGGGGGGCGGGGGAGGGGGGTACCGCGTTTTCATGCGTCGCGGGGGCGGGGTACGCGTTTTCATGCGTCGCGGGGGCGGGGGAGGGGAGTACCACGTTTTCGTGCGTCGCGGGGGCGGGGTACGCGTTTTCATGCGTCGCGGGGGAGGGGTATCGCGTTTTCCGGCGCCGCGGGGTGAGGAGACCGCGTTTTCCGGCGCCGCGGGGTGACCGCGTTTTCGCCGCGCCGCGAGGTGAGGGGCGACCGCGTTTTCGCCGCGTCGGTCCGCGTGACGTCACTCGCTCGCGTTCCCGGCCCCCGTTCGCGCGCGGTCCCTCGCTCCCGGCCCCCGTTCGCGCGCGGTCCCTCTCGCTCCCAGCCCCCGTTTGCGCGCGTCCCCTCTCGCTCGCGTTCGTTTTGCACGTGTCCTGCGACGAAGACACCGCGAGACACGTATGTTCACGAAAACAATAACGTGACTTTCGGTCATTTGATCTGTATAACTGCTATCAAACATCTTTAAAACATATTTAAAAACAACTAAAACGGCTTTCAAAACAACTAAAATAACTGTCAAAACAGCTATCGAACAGCTATCGAACAGCTAAAACACCGTTAAAACAGCTATTAAACAGCTATCAAACAGCTAAAACACCTTTAAAACAGCTATTAAACATCTTTAAAACATATTTAAAAACAACTAAAACGGCTTTCAAAACAACTAAAAAACAGCTATTAAACAGCTAAAACACCGTTAAAAACAGCTAAGCTATCAAACAGCTAAAACACCTTTAAAAACAGATATTAAACATCTTTTAAACAACTAAAACATCTATATTATGTGGGAAAAAGAAATAAAACAGTTATATGTCTATACATCTATAGTTTATTTTAAAAAAAAATCATACATATTTCTGGTGTCGCGACCACCAGTTAGATATTTTTAATACATTTTGTAACGCGCAATTCTTAACATGTTTTTCACATCTTATAGTATTAGTAACATCTAGATTATTTAAAGATTCGATATCTTCATAATCCGCATCAAAAGTCTCAATGTTTAGATTTTTTCTCGCTTTATTCTCAAGTAGATCCACCAGCCATTCTCGTTTCTGACATCCCTTAACGTATACAAGAGTCGACGTCTCGTCACCCTCTCCAAGCACGGCCGATGTAATTAGATGTTTCGCCATGCTGTACGGTACGTTTCCATCCTCCCATCGTAGTCCATGGTGATTTGCAATCAACCAGGAAGCGCACGACTTGTCGGATTTCATGAGGAGACTCCATGGCATGGGACATGTAAAAATGTAATGCGCCAAAACGGCCCCGTTTCTCAGAACCGCCACCTCCTTTACGACAAATTTCATCCTGACGGTGAATCCCTGCAGATCGACAAACGTTGGTACGATCATGACGAAACGACGGAGCAATCTGTAGCTTATCGTGGTACATCAGTGCCTCTTATATCGCAATATCCGCTGATATTGCAATTTACATGATTTTGCGCACTACGTTCGATAACGGACAGTATTCGATTACGCA
Organism: Temnothorax unifasciatus; assembly: GCA_030770225.1. Taxonomy (NCBI): domain Eukaryota; kingdom Metazoa; phylum Arthropoda; class Insecta; order Hymenoptera; family Formicidae; genus Temnothorax; species Temnothorax unifasciatus. Next base: position 3,473 of record JASTWK010001099.1, read on the forward strand.
ATCATGTAAGACGAGACAATAGGCGGTAGTATTTGCCGGTACATTCTCTTTACAGTCAAATTCTATTCGCACATCCACGGTGGCGCTCTTGACAGATTTGTTTTGTCGCGAGCAATCAATGACAACAAAAGGTCCTTTTGTCAGGAATGTAACTACAGTGCAAAGCGTATCGAAGCAGTCGTATTCGTAATAAGTTTTACGAAAACGCGCATACATATCGAAAAGGACGGCGTATCGATTTTTGCCAAAATCCAGATTCAAGTCATCGTACGGATAAAATTCAGAGTTTAGATAAAGTTTCACGTTGGTCAAGTTACAGTCATCGAATACGCTAACATCTTGCGACATGATATTCTTGCGTCCGGTCTGCAGCGCAAAGATAACGTACCGCGGCTTCTCCAGCTGAGTCGCCGTTTTAACGGCCCACGAATGCTTGGTCGTGCTCTGCAACATAGGATACTCATACAGATCCCACGAACGGAAACTAACACTAAGATATCGCCCGCTTTCCAAGGCCCGTAGCATGGATAGCTTATTGATCTCGTTTAATGTGACGTAAGGCATTCGCCACTGTACTTTAAACAATTCAATTTCCGGCTCCGTCGCCGGATTTCCCACAATGCAATTGTTATCGCTGCGCGCTCGTATCAAAATTAATTCGTGACGAGCGTTAACAACCACGCGTTTGTAATCCTCGCAAAAGCCCAACAATGTGTTGAGCGGTACGCAATAGTTTAAATATCCCTCCGGATGAGAAATGTCCCATCCAGCATTTTGCATAATTTTTGCTTTGTCATTTGTAAACGATACGTAGTTCTTGATGGTACTGGTTATTCCAACGTTTCTGTTGCGATCAATCTCCACGCCATTGAGCTCGTATCGAATTTCGTCAAACATGAACGCCACGCAATTATTCGCAAGCGTTGTCTCAGACTCGTCATTTTTTCTCTTTATCGTCAATCTTCCTTCAACATAGAGAAAGCTCTCGCACGGCAACGTGTATAAATCCTGCTGTTGTATGGGTATTCTTATCTCATCGTTATGTCCAAACGTTGTGTTGGCGTACGGATTATACGTGTGTGTCTCAATCTTGCCGACGCTGTCGTCAAAGATCGGTTCACCTCCAATGTTTAAGATATTAGCCATTTCGTACGGCGAAACCCAATGATTTCAAAAATTCAACGTTCGACGCGGTGAGTTTCTTCTTTGGCGATCGGATTGTCTCTCTAATTTTGTTTCTCGTCTGTTGCACCTGCTCAGCTTCGTTCAGTACGAGCATCTCACGTTATCGCTGTCGTCTTCGTACATGCAGTCTAACGGTGATCTCCTCTCCACGAAAATCAATCAATCGACCGTCCTGATCCACGACGCGAAGCGTCAAGTCCGAAATGCTCCGTACGATGATCGGAAGGTAAATGATCTGTGCCGGCGTTTCCGATATCTTATATCCAGGAGGCACACTCGGTGAAAACTCGTGTATCGTGTGCACGTGCTTGTCGTTGCTGTACGCACCCGCGGTCACGTTACACTCTATGCGAATAATGTTTACGTTGACGATATTTATCGGAACATCCGATACGTGCCATTGTCGCGACTCTAGCACGCGATTCGCTGAAAATCCTAGCAGCGATCCAATGTTGTTCGGTTTGGTGAAATTTATCCGATAAGCGCACTTGATCTCGCTCTTCATCGTATTGTTATTAGCCCGAATAACAATCAATGGGTGCGGTTCATCTTCGTTTGTCGAGACGATATTGGATTGGTTCCATAAAAGAGCGCGTTTCAGATACATGTCTATATCACGCAGTTCGTACGATCCTTCGGGAATGGTAATCTCCTTGTTGTCGTCATCGTCATCGTCATAGTAGAATTTATTGTTCGACGAATTTACATTTGGTATCGTGTTATAGGTTTCAAAATCTGTCAGACCGAGCTCGTAATCGCCATCGCTCAAATCCACGGCGGGAAAGTAGCTCACCGCGAGGATGCTCTTGCCGGTGAGCGTAAATGTCAGTGACATGTTTGAACGAATACTGAGATTAAACATCGTAACGCCGGTCTTTAAATTGATTGTCAACCGACTGTAGAAAGCGCAGACACAGTTGTCCGCAATTGCTCTGATCGTAGCGCTGAAAAGGCGTGCGATTGTACTCTATCTTCGTCACGCTCGGTTCGAAATATCGCACCAATTCTTTCGGCGGTCGAAGATTGCCGAAACTGTCGAAATATATGACGCGATCACCCCTCTTCGCGTACGTCACCCAGTGAGTACCCGGTCCCTCAGCATTATCCAAATTCACGATACCGCTCTCGTTTCGACGTATACCACCGATCGGTAACGAGTCGCGCATGAAAATACCTTGAAAATATGGAATGCGCATACGTTTTGCAAGTTGTTGCAATTGCACGTTGGTAGTTACACCCTTGGGGATTTTTAGAGTCTCTTCGACGTTTTTTTTTTTTTCGAGACTCCCCGTCCGCGTTTGTACGGAGCGAGATAAAGTCCGTGACCTTCCATGGCGCGATTGTGACGTTGCATCTCTTCCAGCTGACGTCGCGCGGCTTTGTTATCGTTCACGGCCTTTGCGACTCCCGCCGCTCCACCGACCAACGAACCGAGAACCCCCAACAACGGCAGGATCGGTAGGATACCGCCGCGTTTCGTTACCGGAAGTATTCGCTTGTTCTTCTTCTTTTTCTTCGTTTTCAAACCCATACCGAGTTTCGTTTTAGCCTTCATGGCCGCCCAGACGGCTGTAGCTGCAGCTCTCTCTCCGAGAGTCGAATCGTTCGCGGTGACACGTTTTCGCGCTTTCGCGGCGAGTATATTGTCTGCCACGTGTCGTTCTGCGAGATCGTTGCTACGCGAGTAGGCTATGTCGTGCTCGCGGCACGCTGCGTCCAATGGATTGATACCCTGATCACCTCTTGCCAATCGTGTTTCTAAATGAGTTCCAGGACCGCAAAATTGATAGCCGGGGATATGTAATTCGATCGGAAGCGCGTTTATCGCACGATTCAGCAGACCTCGACCTATCTTCGGCGGCATTCGCCGCAGTTTTTTATCAACGGTGGCGGACCGTCGATGTGCGTTTGCTGACTCGGCAAATTATAATGTTTTAAACAGCGACGATATTGCTGAACTTCCGAATCTGCCTTGATATGTTCGAGAAGCTTATCCCACAAGTAATCTATGTAATTATAAAACTGTCGTAGTAGAATGACCTTTGGTATATACTTCAACTGCTCGGCGGTTAAATCGTAAATATCGCTGTTATCCGACACGAGCAAAAACATTTTAAAGACTGAGCATCTCAGCTCTACGCGCCTCTATAAATAGGCCAGCTTTCTCAATACTGTTTTTCATTCGTTGTGGAAGGGAGGTAAAATGCGGTTCGTACGACAATCGCGGACGATCAAAGTGACAAACTTTGACGATAGGATACAGTTAACGAAAGAGGTACGCAAACATGGAGATGTGCTACCGATTTCTATACGCGGTATCATCTGCGGTCCGTCGAATTGCGGCAAGACAAACGTCTTGATAAGCTTGCTGGAAAGTCCGCACGGTGTACGTTTCGAGAACGTGTATGTGTACTCGAAATCATTGCAACAACCGAAATATCGATATTTGGAGAATATACTAACACCGATAGAAGAGATTGGCTACTTTACGTTTTCGAATAACAGTGACGTCATTCCACCGAGCGAGGCGCTCCCGAATTCTATTTTTATCTTTGATGACGTGGCGTGCGACAAGCAGGATACGATAAGAGAATACTTTGCAATGGGCCGGCACGCGCACGTTGACTCCTTCTATCTTTGTCAGACGTATGCAAAGATACCGAAGCATCTTATACGAGACAACGCGAATTTATTGATTCTGTTTAAACAGGATGGTACCAATCTGAAACACATATACAACGATCACGTAAACACAGATATGTCTTACGATGATTTCAGTAAATTGTGTCATACATGTTGGCAACAAAAGTATGGATTTGTGGTGATAGACAAGGACAGCGCGATTTCGAATGGTCGATACAGAAAAGGATTTAACGACTTTGCGATACCGAAACGTGCTTAGTTGTCGTCGACGCATCGATTGAACAACGTTATCGCAACATGGACAGCAGCGAGGAAATTAGAGAGCGCGAGAGGATAGCAAATCAAATTGCAAAAACGAGCAATTCGATTCGCAAAAAGTATCACGCCTTGAAAACGGGTAAAATGGAGGAAGATATCGCGTTGGAGAGACACTTTAAGCCCATCATCGAGCTTCTAAGGCAGATTGCCGAAAACACCGTTGGCAAGGAATCTGATGTGTCAAAGATTAAGAATGAAACGGCGTGGGAAGACGACGAGCCAAAGCTCAAACGAAAACGACCAAACGCCTCGTTTAACGACTCTGTAATGGCTTCAACTCCGGTTACGTTGAAACGATCGATAAATATGCCATCTAATTTGAGCGAAATACCCAAAATTTTACAACCGCGTAAATCGAAAGATTCATTGAATGAACCGCCGATAACCTCAGCGCCTTCCGTGCAACCCCCAATGGTCAAATCACTCGCAAACGAGGATGTTTTCGAAACCATGGATGACTCACTCGTGACGTCTGTTCGGGAGCAGTTGCAAACATCTGAGGGTCGAGAAATGTTGCGAGATCGCTTGGGTCCATTGAGCCATAAGTACGTCGGGGCAGTTCTCAGTGGTGATCAAGAAAGCGGTATAGACACCGTATACGGCGTTTATTTCAGCAACGATGGAATGATGCTAGGTAATAAACGTTTTGACGTGGACAACGCGGACAACATAATTATCAATGGTATACGATACGCTAGCACACGCGGTCTTTACGAGTTGATCTTTAAGAAACTTCCCGATTACGACATCTACACGGAGGACGACATGCAAACATACAAGAGCATTCTGTTGACGACGAGTGCTCATAAACGCAATCACGATGCTCATGCTCAAATAAATGGCAAGAGGACCCAAATACACAAATATAATCGCGCCGTTGATTTCGGGTAAAATAACTGGAAAAGGTATACCGCGTGCCATGACATTAAACGGCAACAAGATCGATCATATAATTGCACCGCTGATGTCGGGTAAAAAAGCTGGAAAAGGTATACCGCGTGCCATGACATTAAACGGCAACAAGATCGACTATGTTCATTGGGACGATCCCAACGAGCTTGTAGATCGTCTCCGATTGCTCGAAGCTTCACGCCTTGCCGGTCACACCGGTCACGATAATGAGATCCTGTCGATTATCGAGGAACTTCGCGAGGCTGGACTTATTATAAATTAAACCGCGCGTCGGCGAGTCATTCAATCAACATCGAAATGCCGATCAACAAGTTTGGTATATCGCTCGGAAGAGGCGGTGCGGAACCGTACTATCAATGGAGAGGATTAATCGGAAATTATGTGCGCGATAACGCCCTTTGCGTGGTCGCCACCGACTTTGATGCAAATTCGCGCAAGATTCGACGGATAGCGCCGCCTGTAGATGATAGCGATGCCGCCAATAAACGTTACGTGCAGCAGAGCGTGCAAATTTTGAAAGATCGGCAGGATGAAATCGAGAGAAAGATGGTTGCATTCCAGAATGACGTGCAAATTACTTTAAACGAACTTCAAAAGATGATTCAAGAAGTAATTATCGCGTATCATCGCGAATAGATAAGAACGTACATCTGATCTCTGCGTCAGTTGCGCGTCATCGTCATGGCTAGTAAGAAGCAATCAACTGAGAAACGGAGACTGGTGGAAGAATTACATGCTCCTGCGAGAAGAAATTTTTCGCGAAGACGCGTCATAGTGCGCGGATACGATGACCTGTGGCAGGCGGATGTGGTCGAGATGCGCCCATACACGCGATTCAACAGAGGCTATCACTACATACTCACCGTTATCGACGTGCTGAGTAAGCACGCATGGGCCGTACCGCTCAAGGCCAAGAGCGGAACCGAGGTTACTACGGCGATTGCGAAAATAATTCGAGACAGCGGAAGATGTCCGAAAAATCTGCAGACTGACAAGGGCAAAGAATTTTACAACGCAAACGTGCAGAAACTCTTGAAGAAACATAATATCAATCACTATTCGACCTATTCCGTAATGAAGGCATCGGTCGTCGAACGATTCAATCGCACGCTCAAGAACGACACGTGGAAAATGTTTACGCTCAATGGAAATTACAAATGGATCGACTCGCTGCCGGGTCTCGTATCGGATTACAACGCGCGAAAGCATCGAACTATCGGCATGCGACCTATCGATGTTACCCCCGCGATCGCCGACAAGCTCCTAACAACGGTGTACAGTCACGTAAAGATCGCTGCTCCCGCGCGATTCAAAGTAGGCGACTCGGTACGCGTGAGTAAATTCAAGACAATCTTCGAGAAAGGATACACGCCAAATTGGACCACGGAGGTGTTTAGAATCGTCAAAGTGCAGAAAACTAATCCCGTGACGTATCTGTTGGAAGATTCCTGCGGAAAACCCGTCGGCGGCTTCTACGAATACGAGTTACATCGCGTTGCTAATCCCGACGTGTATCTCGTTGAAAAAGTTTTACGCAAAAGGGGGGATGAGGTTTATGTAAAGTGGTTAGGATTTGATAATTCACACAATTCGTGGATACACAAGAATAATGTATTGTAAAAAAATTTATTACAATATAAAAACATATACATACAAATGAGTCATTTATTTTCATAAATATCTAAATGTAATTACAATATATTTAAGGTATTTTATTATGCCCCCATGGCAACGTCTGGGTAGAACCGGGTATAATGTAGCGTTTATCATCGTACGGACTTAGTGCTATTTTCGTTTCGGACACGGTGTACACCTCGTGTTGTTTGGATCTTATGCAAGCCTGCTGTCGCGTCATTTCAATTTCGTCGCGCAGACATCGCGTGTAATCGTCGAACGTTATCGACCTGGCTACGACGTTACTCTTAACACCTTTAGCCTTTTTCGTATCTTTCTTACCGTTCACTCGCAAGGCGTACATCTTTGCTCTAAGCCCGACAAATTCAGTCATTATCGCGCCGTTGTTTTCGTCTTTCATCAAACCCGGAACTTTTTTATTGGCGAGTGGGATACCGTACGCATTATCGACCGCGTAATCACTAGTGTCAAATCTATTAATGTCGCGCTTCATGGTGTCATACACATCGTCGCACTCGATGTGATAAATGAGACTGTCAGTATCAGTGTACGTGACTTTACACTTTTCGCGATACAACGGTAACATATACTCGTGATGAAATTCGTACAAACATGTCTTGTGTAGCGCTCCGGGCTACTTTTATTTTCGTTCGCTGATAGGAGGCGCAGTGGAAGGTCCGCAAAGTATGAAGGCGAGAAGATCTGGTATATAAGATGTGTATTCTTTATATGTACACTATATACAGCTATGTACAATGTCGTAGATATCGGCTATTTATGTGGCCCTGAAAAGGGCCGATTACGTGGGGCTAGCGCGGTGGACGCTCCGACCACGTGACGGGGGGCCGTGTCAGCGTCCGGTGTAACGGCTGGCGTCCCCACTGGTTCGGTCGCCTCCAAGCGAGCGGCGTTCCTGGCGGCGTACCGGGCTGAGATCCTGGCCCGTGTTCCGTACTGCGGGGCTGGTGTACAGCGGTCGGTAGAGCTGCGTTGACGGCGGCGATTACCGTCTCGATGAAGGCTTCGCGGATCCACAGATGTAGCTCGTCCGTGTGTGATGCCATGCAGCTAGTACGCTGTATCAAAATGCCTTCTCACTCTCGGTATCTCCTTTTGAAGGGAGTATACGAGCCGTGAAACTGCTGTAGAGGCCTTCCAGGTGCGGCCTTATATTTCATCCCGGCAGAATCTTGAACGCGAGAAAGCTCAGCCGCCTAGCGGTGTGAGCTTGTTGTTATCGTCGTAACATCTTGCGGGCACGTGCTTTCGCGCGCGCGGCCGCTTGCCGTGACGCTGGCGCTCCCGCCTGCCGGGACGCGTGGAACGGGTTGCCGTTCCGTTGGCGCTCGCGGTGTGGCGGTTGAGCCGCCGTTTCTGGGGCGCTCATAGCCGCCACAGGACCCCCTTCGTTGTATTAAAGTCCTGCCTGGAATCGAACGACCGGTTTCCGTGTCCGGGTGTTTCGGGTCGTTTCCTCCGTTGGATCTTTCTTCGCCTGGTTTGTCTCTTTTCTCGGTTTGATCCCTATGGTTGTGGTTGTTTCCGTCTCCGTGAGGGTGTATGCCGGTTTGAGGCGTTCTACCGAGATGTTAGTTAGTCTGTTTCCTGTTTGGATGGTGAAAAACCTCTCCTTCCGTTCGATGACCTTATATGGTCCGTCGTAGCGGGGATGGAGTGCGCCTGCTGGCGCGTCGTGTCTCACGAAAACGTATGGCGTCTTTTCTAGGTCTTGGTGCACGAATATGTCCTTCCTGCCGTGTCGCTTCAGCTTAGGCGTTAGGTGACTGATGTGACTGCGTAAGCGGGTGATGAAGTCTGCTTCGTCGGTCTTCCGCTCGTTTTTGTTCGTGCCAAAGAACTCTCCTGGTAGATGGATTGGCTCTCCGTACACCATCTCTGCAGGTGAGGCTGCTATGTCCTCTTTGAAAGCTGCCCTGATGCCCATGAGGATAACTGGCAGGACTTCGGTCCATGTCTCTGTCTCGTGGCATCTGATGGCTGCCTTTAGCTGGCGGTGGAACCTTTCCACCATCCCGTTGGACTGTGGGTGGTATGCTGTTGTTTTCCAGTGCTTGGCTCCTGTTATTTTTATCAAGCGTCGGAACATGTCGGACTCTGCTGTTTGTGTCGCCATCTCGTTCTCCGTTTGCGTATTCCTGCGTCGGGGTCACCAGTTGTAGCGCTCCGGGCTACTTTTATTTTCGTTCGCTGATAGGAGGCGCAGTGGAAGGTCCGCAAAGTATGAAGGCGAGAAGATCTGGTATATAAGATGTGTATTCTTTATATGTACACTATATACAGCTATGTACAATGTCGTAGATATCGGCTATTTATGTGGCCCTGAAAAGGGCCGATTACGTGGGGCTAGCGCGGTGGACGCTCCGACCACGTGACGGGGGGCCGTGTCAGCGTCCGGTGTAACGGCTGGCGTCCCCACTGGTTCGGTCGCCTCCAAGCGAGCGGCGTTCCTGGCGGCGTACCGGGCTGAGATCCTGGCCCGTGTTCCGTACTGCGGGGCTGGTGTACAGCGGTCGGTAGAGCTGCGTTGACGGCGGCGATTACCGTCTCGATGGAGGCTTCGCGGATCCACAGATGTAGCTCGTCCGTGTGTGATGCCATGCAGCTAGTACGCTGTATCAAAATGCCTTCTCACTCTCGGTATCTCCTTTTGAAGGGAGTATACGAGCCGTGAAACTGCTGTAGAGGCCTTCCAGGTGCGGCCTTATATTTCATCCCGGCAGAATCTTGAACGCGAGAAAGCTCAGCCGCCTAGCGGTGTGAGCTTGTTGTTATCGTCGTAACATCTTGCGGGCACGTGCTTTCGCGCGCGCGGCCGCTTGCCGTGACGCTGGCGCTCCCGCCTGCCGGGACGCGTGGAACGGGTTGCCGTTCCGTTGGCGCTCGCGGTGTGGCGGTTGAGCCGCCGTTTCTGGGGCGCTCATAGCCGCCACATCTTGGATATATCGAGGATGCACATACCCACGTAGATTGGTTTGTCGAACTTCACCTCGAGTTTTCGCATTTCTATCGCTACTAAATTCTCCGAAAAGACGCTTCGGCTATGAAAATTTGGTTTCGCGATCATTGCCTCCGCGCCGTATCTACCCTCCCAATGAGTCACGAGTCGCACGTCAACGTGATTCCGCACATTCTCCATGGTTTTGCCGAACACAGCGTTGTTCATCAATTTGTATAAATTTTTCTCGAAATCATTCTTGGCCAATGTTCTAAATTTCGTATTTAGTTCAATATAATCGCGAAGCCATGGAGATTGCGCGAATTTCAATATGCGGTGAATCTTTGATATACGAAGACCGTGCGAGTACACTGCTGCAGGTTGCGATAATGTATTACATAACGTTTCTTATCGTATAATGTTGCGAGGAGCTTGTTCTGCAGCTTACCAGGTGGTTTATCGCGCGTTGGGCAGAACGGTAGGTCAGTGTGCGCGTCGTGAAGATGTTGCGGATACTCCAAGTCGACTTCGAGAATGTAGCCTATCGAGGAATCCAACGCGATATCCATAACATTAAAATTGGTTACGTCGTCGACCCATTGAAAATCTGCATATGGCAATGGTTGACACATTGCCCAGCCGTATAAGTTGTTTACGTCAAAATACATCAGATACGATGATGGTTTCGCTGGATCGTACGACTGCATGTATTTGTTGTTGGCCAGCGCGTATCTGTTCGAACATTGGCTCAAACCGCCGCGTATACCGCGTTCGATAAACATGACCATGTCAATGTCGGTGAGCAATTCGAAATTGATACGTGTATGCTTCAACATAGCATCCCACGTAAAACCCGGTAGAGTATAATAATAGGCGGGATCGAGTCCATAACTCGCGACGCAGCTATCGCGAAAATTTTCAAAGATATCGGCCAACAGCAAGACATCGGTTTTGAGATATAAATCGCTGTAGTCACCGAGCGTTCGAATGGAGAACCGCTGTCAGACGTTGACGGCGTGCGCGTAATCGCTCTCGGATACGGTGTCACCTGTCAATGAACTGTAAAACGAGTCACGCGACGGTAAGCACGAGTCCTCCAACTTTTCGACGCAGTCAATGTACTCGTACGGAAATACGCCTTTTCGTGTCAACAAATCAAAATTTTCTGCGGATAATTTACAAAATTCGCGTTGCAATATTCGCAGTTTATCCTTGCTAAGATAAGATGCCAATTTGTCGAGACTAGCGGTGAGAAACTTGTACGAATCGATAAATCGCAATTTAACGCAAGTTTTCTTATCTTTATCTTCGGTGCTTTTAACGTTTTTCGTAAACGAAATGTATTTCTCTTTTGTAATTGGGAGTAAGTCTACATGTCCTTCGTATGCTGTTGCTATTTCCGTTATAATAAAATGCGCGTCGTAGCCTGATAAATTATGAAAAACTATCGGAATACAATGTGAATCTTTATAATTTAAGTTACAGTTTGAGTGCGCGGGACCTCTGTACTGACCGGTCAGATGACAATGATCGAGTACTCGCACGTTGTCTGGCTCGTCTGGCTCGAACGGTTTTTCGCAAACGTGACAGTGCGTTGCGCTGTTAAACTTTTCCCACTCGTCTCGCGTGAAATCCGCCATGGGCAAATTAGTGGACAAGATTGTCTTTACATCGTGAGCTAAACGTCTTAGCTCCTCGGCGAACCACGCGACGCAATCCTTATCGCGACGAAACCGATACATTGATAACGAGTCGTCGTACGAGCAACGCACGTAGTACCCTATGCTAAACACGCGATGATGTTGATACGTGTACCTGGACGTTTCCGGATCAGCTTCCATCTTCTCCAGGGTACATTCCAGGTCGGCGTATACGATAAACGGAACTCGTTCCTTCCTGTTGTGATTCTTAAAGGCCAACCACTTGTTGTTATCGCTCGGTAACTTGATCGCGCAGTCGTTCATCTCCAGACAGTCGACGGTGTGGGCTTCCAATTTCTCGCACGTGTGGAAATAGTGTAAACATCTGTAAATAATGAAATTTTTTATATATTTTTTAAGTAAGATTAATTTTTATTATTTATTAGGACATATACTCACCGATCGCAAAAGTATTTCCGACCATCGTGCCTGCTCAGTTGCGAGCTCACGAGACGGGATAAGTTCTTGATCCATGCAAAGTGTCCCACGTTGTCGTCATGCACGTACAGCAGATTTACATGCCTGTCCATCTTTCTGTCGGTGAGCCGTATTGGCACGATAGCAAGTTCCTCGTTTTTTTTCTCGATGCTGTACACGTTGATGGAAATGTCATTGTAATTTTCAAAAATTTTAATTTGATCCAACGTCATTGGAAACTTAATGTTTGTAAGATTTAGCACCGACGTGTAATGTGGATACGACGACTCCCGTTCTGCATTTCTTTGGGCTGGATGCAGAGCAGCCGTCACTGACCGTGCGAAACATGCATTGTCCGCATGCATTGATCGCACGTTTATTACCGCTTTCTTCTTTTTAATTTCTAGCGGTATTTCCACAAAACACCCCGCGTGCAATGGATTGTACTTCTTTACGTTAACAGTCAAATTCAGTATACGCGACAACGCCCATCCGCTATCACGTTCCTGGAATTCCTCCAGCGATGCTAGGGTAGGCTCGATAACGCGTCGCTTGTACCACTCGCGCAGATCGGACGTACGAAAGAGTTCACTGTTTCTCGTAGCGATACTTTTATTCGCGCGTTTGTCACCCGCAACAAATTCACAATTAAACATTGTGTTTATCTTTACATTGACGTGTCGTTGCATGACGTTCCGCACATGAATGAGTACAATGTCTCTCACATCTTTGAGAAATTGACATGGATCGATGTGTTTCGAATTTATCACCACACCGGTCAGTATACGACTTTCAAAAGCCGTATCTATTCCGCGCCATCTGAGTCCTGTCTCACTCGCACTGTATCCGGCACCCACATGTGTGAAACGTTGACGTACCGAGTCTTTCAGACTTTCGAGTCGTGCGATACAAGCAATCAATGACTGTTTGAGACCGATCGATAATCGTGGCCGTTTAATTCGGCTTTGTTCTTCCAACGATTCGATAAACTCGTCGCATCGTTGCTCCCACGCGGTAAATTCTTCCCACGAATTTAAAAGGGCGGATTGGTCCAACAACTCTTGCTCCATATTATTGCACGATCTTCTTTCTTACACAATTGTACTCACGACTTCCAATTCTCGACTACTGAGCGTATCCCCCCAGATTCGTCAATTTATATTCTACTAATGATACATCGTTTGCTAGCATATTTAATTTCATCTCAGCAGCCGTACATCGGCGCTATTTGCAAAATTTGCAGTTTTGCACGTGTTCGATGAAATCATCGTGAGACGTATGTTCTTGATATCAATAACGGCCCATTGACTTATGCGAAATTGCAAAATTTGCGGTTTTGCACGTGTTCGATGAAATCATCGCGAGACACGTATATTCTTGAAAACAATAACGTAACTTTCGGTGATTTGATCTGTATCAATGCAGCAGCCGTACATCGACCAGAAAAATGCAAAATTTGCAGTTTTTGCACGTGTTCGATGAAATCATCGCGAGACACGTCGCGACATGTTCTTGAAAAAATCATATTTGATGCTATTGCCCGATGAGGTGATCTCATCACGTTCTAGACAACGATATCACATTTATGTGGATTGTGGTGGTGGTCACCATGCAGCAGCAGCCGTACATTGGCGCTATTTGCAAGATTCGCATTTTTGTGTACGTATAAATGGTCTACGAGAATTCTAGCGCGCAGTCGAGAGTTTGAAACGGCATTGACACTGTGTGAAAAAATATGGACAACGCGGGAACAGACAAACGTTATTGCTCGTCGATTGTGCATAATCTTCGTGGCAGAGAGGTCGGTTTTCGAAACGTGCTCACTCGCACTAACAAGTGGTGCCCAACACATCACGCGTTGCAAAGATATCACATTATTGATACAAGTCTACCGACTCCGAGATGGCGTAATAACTTTCACATTATCATGTGTCGTGGCAGAATTAACGATTATTATGTATCGCGATGCAAGCCTGGAGATGATGAGTACGGCGATGATATATATGATGGCCATCGAGATGAATACTTATCTGAACGACTCAACTCACTACGCTCACGAATGTACTGTTTAGCAGGACATCATTGGCAGGACTATTATCATTATGAAGATGACCTTTGTGAGTTTATCCCTGAAACGCAAATAGCAATCCGCTACATGGAGTGATGTCCTAAGCATCATATCAGGGAGCCCAATTGGATTTGGGGAACATATATTTCGACAGAGGATGATGAGGAGGATGATTTATTTATTCCTACACGCGACTGGTAAGGTGTGACAGGTAGGTTAGTGAAATGTAACGTAGAGTTATTTTTAATATTTTTTTCTTTCTGTTTAGTACCCCTATGCCCCATTGTAGATGGTAATGGGTGCGGATCTGCAGTTGAAATGGTATGCTCGCAGCAGCAGCCGTACATTGGCGCTATTTGCAAAATTCAATTATTGATTGTGAACTGTTGTTGCAGATAATATTATACACGGTGTATTATATGAGAAATAAACGTATATTAAATGCATATATCACTGTATCTAAAATTATTTTTCCTTCTGTCTACCGATCCCTTGTCCACCGTCAGCGGTTTAGAATTACATAGCTGTAACTCTAGATAAGAATGCGCGTGCCGCATTCGTCGCGCGATCATTAAACGTTTTCTCTCATCTGTGTCGTATAAATTGTTAAATATTCCTCCTCTTATTTCCAATAAATAAATCACTTAAAATAATATAAAAATGATCTAACTCTAATGGGTGACGGAAGCGAGAAGACGAGCCCGAACGAGAAAACGTACGCGGCCGTGAGCGAGAACGCGCGAGGGAAAGAGAACGCAAACGAGAAAACGCGCGCAAACGAGAAAACGCGATCGTGAGCGAGAACGCGCGAGGGAAAGAGAACGCAAACGAGAAGACGCGCGCGAACGGGAGCGAGAGGTTCCGCGCGAACGGGTGGCCGGGAGCGAGAGGGACCGCGCGCGAACTGGGGCCGGGAGCGAGAGGGACCGCGCGCGAACGGGGGCCGGGAGCGAGAGGGACCGCGCGCGAACGGGGGCCGGGAGCGAGAGGGACCGCGCGCAAACGAGAAGACGCGCGCGAACGGGGGACAGGGGCGCGAGAGAACGAGGGAGATAACGCGAGCGTGCCGTGTGACGTCACGCGGCGCAGCGAAAACGCGAACGCGGTCACCTCTTCTCCTGCGGCGTGACGAAAACGCGAGCGCGATCACCTCGCACCCCGCGGCGTCGGAAAACGCGATCCCCTCACCCCGCGGCGTCGGAAAACGCAGGTTCCCTCACCCCGCGGCGTCGGAAAACGCGGTACCCCCCCCCCCCCCCCCCGCAACGCCGAAAACGCGGTACCCCCCCCCCCCCGCCCCCTCGCGAAATCCGATACTCGCGCGAAAGCAACACGCCGCGGTGAGTTAGAACTGTCATAGTATACCTACTTATCCGTAACATTAAAATTGGTTACGTCGTCGACCCATTGAAAATCTGCATATGGCAATGGTTGACACATTGCCCAGCCGTATAAGTTGTTTACGTCAAAATACATCAGATACGATGATGGTTTCGCTGGATCGTACGACTGCATGTATTTGTTGTTGGCCAGCGCGTATCTGTTCGAACATTGGCTCAAACCGCCGCGTATACCGCGTTCGATAAACATGACCATGTCAATGTCGGTGAGCAATTCGAAATTGATACGTGTATGCTTCAACATAGCATCCCACGTAAAACCCGGTAGAGTATAATAATAGGCGGGATCGAGTCCATAACTCGCGACGCAGCTATCGCGAAAATTTTCAAAGATATCGGCCAACAGCAAGACATCGGTTTTGAGATATAAATCGCTGTAGTCACCGAGCGTTCGAATGGAGAACCGCTGTCAGACGTTGACGGCGTGCGCGTAATCGCTCTCGGATACGGTGTCACCTGTCAATGAACTGTAAAACGAGTCACGCGACGGTAAGCACGAGTCCTCCAACTTTTCGACGCAGTCAATGTACTCGTACGGAAATACGCCTTTTCGTGTCAACAAATCAAAATTTTCTGCGGATAATTTACAAAATTCGCGTTGCAATATTCGCAGTTTATCCTTGCTAAGATAAGATGCCAATTTGTCGAGACTAGCGGTGAGAAACTTGTACGAATCGATAAATCGCAATTTAACGCAAGTTTTCTTATCTTTATCTTCGGTGCTTTTAACGTTTTTCGTAAACGAAATGTATTTCTCTTTTGTAATTGGGAGTAAGTCTACATGTCCTTCGTATGCTGTTGCTATTTCCGTTATAATAAAATGCGCGTCGTAGCCTGATAAATTATGAAAAACTATCGGAATACAATGTGAATCTTTATAATTTAAGTTACAGTTTGAGTGCGCGGGACCTCTGTACTGACCGGTCAGATGACAATGATCGAGTACTCGCACGTTGTCTGGCTCGTCTGGCTCGAACGGTTTTTCGCAAACGTGACAGTGCGTTGCGCTGTTAAACTTTTCCCACTCGTCTCGCGTGAAATCCGCCATGGGCAAATTAGTGGACAAGATTGTCTTTACATCGTGAGCTAAACGTCTTAGCTCCTCGGCGAACCACGCGACGCAATCCTTATCGCGACGAAACCGATACATTGATAACGAGTCGTCGTACGAGCAACGCACGTAGTACCCTATGCTAAACACGCGATGATGTTGATACGTGTACCTGGACGTTTCCGGATCCGCTTCCATCTTCTCCAGGGTACATTCCAGGTCGGCGTATACGATAAACGGAACTCGTTCCTTCCTGTTGTGATTCTTAAAGGCCAACCACTTGTCGTTATCGCTCGGTAACTTGATCGCGCAGTCGTTTATCTCCAGACAGTCGACGGTGTGGGCTTCCAATTTCTCGCTCGTGTGGAAATAGTGTAAACATCTGTAAATAATGAAATTTTTTATATATTTTTTAAGTAAGATTTATTTTTATTAATTATTAGGACCTATACTCACCGATCGCAAAAGTATTTCCGACTATGGTGCGTGCTCAGTTGCGAGCTCACGAGGCGGGATAAGTTCTTGATCCATGCAAAGTGCCCCACGTTGTCGTCATGCACGTACAGCAGATTTACATGCCTGTCCATCTTTCTGTCGGTGAGCCGTATTGGCACGATAGCAAGTTCCTCGTTTTTTTTCTTGATGCCGTACACGTTGATGGAGATGTCGTTGTAATTTTCAAAATTTTTAATTTGATCCAACGTCATTGGAAACTTAATGTTTGTAAGATTTAGCACCAACGCGTAATGTGGATATGACGACTCTCGTTCTACATGTCTTTGGGCTGGATGCAGAGCAGCTGTCACTGACCATGCGAAACATGCATTGTCTCTTGATCGCACGTTTATCACCGCTTTCTTCTTTTTAATTTCTCGCGGTATTTCCACAAGACACCCTGCGTGCAATGGATTGTACTTGTTTACGTTAACAGTTAAATTTAGTATACGCGACAACGCCCATCCGCTATCACGTTCCTGGAATTCCTCCAGCGATGCTAGGGTAGGCTCGATAACGCGTCGCTTGTACCACTCGCGCAGATCGGACATACGAAAGAGTTCACTGTTTCTCGTAGCGATACTTTTATTCGCGCGTTTGTCACCCGCAACAAATTCACCATTAAACATTGTGTTTATCTTTACATTGTCGTGTCGTTGCATGACGTTCCGCACATGAATGAGTACAATGTCTCTCGCATCTTTGAGAAATTGACGTGGGTCGATGTGTTTTGAATTTATCACCACACCGGTCAGTATACGACTTTCAAAAGCCGTATCTATCTCGCGCCATCTGAGTCCTGTCTCACTCGCACTGTATCCGGCACCCACATGCACGAAACGTTGACGTACCGAATCTTTCAGACCTTCGAGTCGTGCGATACAAGCAATCAACGACTGTTTGAGACCGATCGATAATCGTGGCCGTTTAATTCGGCTTTGTTCTTCCAACGATTCGATAAACTCGTCGCATCGTTGCTCCCACGCGGTAAATTCTTCCCACGAATTTAAAAGGGCGGATTGGTCCAACAACTCTTGCTCCATATTATTGCACGATCTTCTTTCTGACACAATTGTACTCACGACTTCCAATTCTCGACTACTGAGCGTATCCCCCCCAGATTCGTCAATTTATATTCTACTAATGATGCATCGTTTGCTAGCATATTTAATTTCATCTCAGCAGCTGTACATCGGCGCTATTTGCAAAATTTGCAGTTTTGCACGTGTTCGATGAAATCATCGTGAGACATGTATGTTCTTGAAAACAATAACGCACCATTGACTTATGCGAAATTGCCAAATTTGCAGTTTTGCACGTGTTCGATGAAATCATCGCGAGACACGTCTTGAAAACAATAACGTGACTTTTGGTGATTTGATCTATATCAATGCAGCAGCCGTACATCGACCAGAAAAATGCAAAATTTGCAGTTTTACACGTGTTCGATGAAATCATCGCGAGACACGTCGCGACATGTTCTTGAAAAAATCATATTTGATGCTATTGCCCGATGAGGTGATCTCATCACGTTCTTGACAAAGAAATCACATTTATGTGGATTGTGGTGGTGGTCACCATGCAGCAGCCGTACATTGGCGCAATTTGCAAGATTCGCAGTTTTGTACGTATAAATGGTCTACGAGGATTCTAGCGCGTGCAGTCAAGAGTTTGATACGGTTCGAGTACGTCGCAAACAGCCTCCAGATACGATGAATGCTCACGGTGCGAACTACTACGTTCCGATTCAGAATGAAACGTGCGAGAAACAGCACAATGAGTAAGTACCGCTAATTTTCGTATATACTTGTGCAAAAAAAACTTTTATAAATATAATTGTATTTGTTTCAGTTTTGATAAACCCCGCCACACGCCACGTATTTTGGGAAGGAGATTTGCCCTGACATCGACAGCGTATAAATTTTTGGATGTTGGAATCATCGCGGGACCTATGTCCTCTGTGGATATACATATTGGCGATAACCGAGGCAATCGGATAATTCTGCCTTATGCAACGTGGACGGCTCTCATCGAAAAACGTGCAGATATTCAGCGACTCGTGCAGTCACCGACGCCATCATCGTTAGCGTTTCGAGATCTGGAGCTCGTTAAAATATGCGATGCAGATATTATAAAATTGACATCGTGCGATACCAGCTTGTACATGAAACCGTCAACCGTACTCTTCCTGTTTGAACTAGAACATTGCGTTGAGAATGTGTGTTTTCAACTATGCCAAAATGTTCATGGCGTAAGTGAAAAATTTAAACAATTTGTAAGCATTTTACGCCAAAATGGTATCATCGATAAATGTAATGCAGTTAGAATCCTGCGTGAATTTTATGATAAAAATTCAATTATTGATTGTGAATTATTAGTCTACGCTTTAGATACTATTGTGTATAATGCGCTACATGAGAAATAAATGCATATAATATGGTAAAACAATTTTTCCTTTTCATTTTCCGTTTATCCCATTCCTTGTCATTAGAATTAAGCTGTCTTCGTTTACTTAAATGTAATATTAGAAATTAAATATCGCGAAAATCTAAACGATTAAATATCGTTTGCGAAGAAAAGATACGCGATCGTGAGCGAGAACGCGCGAGGGAAAGAGAACGCGAACGAGAAAACGCACGCGAACGCGAGCGAGAGGGGACGCGCGCAAACGGGGGCCGGGAGCGCGAGAGGGACCGCGCGCAAACGAGAAGACGCGCGCGAACGGGGGACAGGGGCGCGAGAGAACGGGGGCCGGGAGCGAGAGAGGGACCGCGCGCGAACGGGGGCCGGGAACGCGAGCGGGTGACGTCACGCGGACCGCCGCGCGCCGCGGCCGTTGCACGCGGTCGCCCCTCACCCCGCGGCGCGGCGAAAACGCGGTCACCCCTCACCCCGCGGCGCGGCGAAAACGCGGTCCCCTCACCCCGCGGCGCCGGAAAACGCGATACCCCCTTCCCCGCCCCCGCGACGCATGAAAACGCGTACCCCGCCCCCGCGACGCACGAAAACGCGGTACCCCTCTCCCCCGCCCTCGCGACGCACGAAAACGCGGTACTCCCCTCCCCCGCTCCCGCGACGCATGAAAACGCGGTACCCTCCTCCCCCGCCTTCGCGACGCAAGAAAACGCGGTACCCCCCTCCCCCGCCCCCGCGGTATCCCCCCTCCCCCTCCCCCGCGGTATCCCCCACGCCCCCCGCGGTATCCCCCCTCCCCCTCCCCCGTGAAATCTGATACCCTTGTGTAATCTGACACCGCCGCGGTGGGTTAGAACCAACATAGCTTACCTACTACCAATCACAAATTTTGATTTTGCCGCAGGCGACTTGCGGCAGCCTTCTGATTGGTCAACACACTCTACCGCATGGCGTTTCCGCGTCTATGGAGTCTTAAGCCTTGTGTCCACGATGCTAGAAATCGGTCCGAGTTTCGGTTATAAGCCAATCAACTTGCAGCTCTTACAGAAAAGCAGCAGTTTCATTGGCTTATAACCGAAACTCGGACCGATTTCTAGCATCGTGGACACAAGGCTTTAGCATTATGCTGGGTCTACAATGCGAGTCGCAAAGTCGTGAATCGCAAGAATTGACCAATCACAGTCGATTATTCTCCTCAAATTCGACTGTGATTGGTTAATTCTTGCGACTCACGACTTTGCGACTCGCATTGTAGACCCAGCATTAAGCGTAAATACATGCCATATGACTTCAGCCTAAGGGTTAAGTAATGTCTGAAGATGCTACTAATACGACTCTGTGATTGGTTTATAACGTCTTCGTATTTATCGTATTTAAGACGGTCTTATGCGGGGTCTACAATACGAGTCGCAAGTCGTGAGTTGCAAGAATTGACCAATCACAGTTGATTATTTTCTTCAAATTCGATTGTGATTGGTCCATTTCCTACGACTCACGACCCACGACCCGCATTGTAAACCTCGCATTAGGCCTGTTCTTTTTAGCTGAATTTCTTGGACAGTTCATCTTTCCTCTTTTTCTTTTCACGTTGACGAAAAGAAGAAAATAACATATAAGAACAGAAAAAAAGAAAAGAATATATCAGAAAAAGTTAAATTGATTTTAATTGTCATCTGGAATAAATTCTTCTTGGAGCATAAATTTGTAGATAAATCACTATTTCTGTTTCGTGTATTTCGATATTTCTTTCTAGGATATAAAAGCAGTCTACTGACAGTCCTAGCAATATTCCAATAGATCTTTCTTAGGGCTCAGTCACAATGAGAGGAATAAGGAATAAGATAAAGGAACAAGGAATAAGGCATGTTGCATCTCACTTTAATGTACGTGTACTGAAGTGAGATGCGACATTCCCTTATTCCTTATTCCTTTATCTTATTCCTTATTTTTGTCATTGTGACTGAGCCCTTATTTTTGCATCCAACTTCCATATCTGTGGTACAAATAACATATCATGGTGTTTAGTGCAACATTCCCGTCAGTGCTGTGAAAGGAGTAATTTACAACGCAAATGGCTGTTTCCGCGTTTCTTAAGGTTATTTAACGTTTAATACTTTGTGACATGGTTTATATACTCATGCGAGATATGATAAATGTTATTGTATATTTGAAATTTAATATTTCATGTTGTTTGTTGAAATTATTCAACATCTATTTCAGATATAATAGAACTGAGAGCGACATATTCTATGCATATGTAATAGTTTGGAGAGCAGACCTGTTATCAAGTACCAAAAAAGAATTTATTAACAAAGCACGATATTCTTTTAAGTGAGATCAAAGAATTTATATTCTTTTTTGGTGCTTGGAGAGAAACAAGATGGTTTCTAAAACCAATATGACAATTGAATTGCACAGGCAAACGGTATTAAGATTGGACCACAGCACTCGCCAACAAGTCGTGAAGGTTTAGCAGGATCTGGTGGGCAAGGTAGCGCACAGGGTAGTGGGTGCTGCTAGGAGTTGGGGCTTATCTGTCCACCGCTTCATTCTTCTCCGATCTGAATTGACCTTACTCCTGGGGCGCGATTCTTGAATTCATTCGCAAGAGAAACATATGCGAAAATTCTGCTCTTACAGAAGCGTTGCAGGTTGGTTAAAAATTATGCGATAGCCAATCGACCTGCAACTTTCCTGTAAGAATAACTTTTACGCATACGTTTCTCTTGCGAATGAATTCAAGAATCGAGCCCATTCATTTTAATCTCAATATACATACTTTGTACAACTTAATTTACGTATATTGCGTCATGAGGTAAAAAGTGGCAACAATTGGAATATTTATTAATTAAAATAAACTTAACATTTTGTGGGATTACTGTCAGAGATTTACTTGCGCAATATTTTTATACATCTGGTGCTATAGAACAGTAGAAGAAGCTTATACAAGTACCTTTTAAATAAAACTTAATTTCAAAAATAGACATTGGTTCTCTATCATTTACTCATAAATATCCTATACATATATGTATAAACAGACTTTTAATCTTTATAAATGACAGTATTTTTATAACACTTTTATAAAAAAAAACAGACTTTTATCGATCTTACTTCAATACTTTTAATATTTAAAGAAATATGTTTTAAATATGATATAAAACTCTTAAAATTTAATACACTTTTCAATGTTCTTTTATAAATTACTTATTTAATACTGCTTTTAGAAACTAAACTAATCTTACCTTACAACTATTTTGTCACATTTTCAGACTTTTTGCTTTTATCACATTATAATATATAAATTAATAAGCAATACTCTCTTCTATAGACAAGTAAACTTCAGTATACTTGTCTACAAAGTTGTCTACAAGTTTGTAAAACAAACTTTCAAAAAATGTCAAAGATATATAAAGTTATTGAGAAGGTTTCTTTTGTAACTCGTTAAGGCTCCTATATATATAAATACTTCTAGAACTTCTAGAACTATATATTTAAATTATTAAAATAAAGATGATAGTATGCATTTTATTATGCAGTTTATTCCGATATAAATTGCAAGAAAAATATACATGTACATAGGCTGTGTTCCGATATACACAGCCAGTCCTGAAAATCTACAGTTCACATTAAGATACTATAAATTTTCAGTATTGGCAGTGTATATCGGAATAGGGCCATAATTTTTTGCTTTTGACGTCATAATTTCAATATAGTTGCATAAGTACTCAAGAGCCTTTACACATTGCATTACGAGTTAAAAAAGTCTTTTAAAAAATAATACTTTGAAACCTTCTTATACACTTTTTTCAGAAATCTACTTTTCAGTATTCTTTCACAAACTACTTATTTAATACTGCTTTTAGAAACTAAAATAATCTCACCTTATAATTATTTTGTCACATTTTCAGACTTTTTTTATCACATTATACATATATCAATAAGCAATTCTCTCTTCTATAGACAAGTAAGTGTCAGTATGCGTGGATATAGTAAAACAAACAAAAAATGTTAAAGATATATCAGGTTATTAAGAACGTTTCTTTTGTAACCCGTTAAGGTTCCTAAATACTGCTAAAACTACATATATTCAAATTATCAAAATAAAGATGATAGTATGCATTAGTTTATTTTGATATAAATTGCAAGAAAAATATACATATACATAGGCTGTGTTCCGATATACACAGCCAGTCCTGAAAGTCTATAGTTTACATTACTGTAGATTTTCAGTATTGACAGTGTATATCGGAATAGGGCCATAACTTCTTGCTTTTGAAGTCATAATTTGAATATAGCTGCATAAGTACCCAAGATAGTCCGAGAGCCCACCGCAAAAATTTGGGTCCATCGCTTTTATGGATAAATTTACTTGCAAAAGGTAGTTTATAAGTCGTATTATCATAAACGATTGTCAGCCAAACTCGTACCCCCTGCGTTATGAGCAATAAAAATTTATTAACAATTGGATTTCTAAGCGATTTGGGTCCATCGCTTTTATGGACGAAACTTGTTTCATTCGAAAGGGCATCAAATTCCCTTTCAGAAAATACCCGGCTGATTTGCCCTGGCCCCTGCAAAACCCAGGCTGATCATGATTTTTGACTCAACGCGCGAGTCAGCTCGAGCGTGGCGTCTGCAATGCGCGCCGTAAACAAATGCAGAGCGTCGCGCGTTGGACGTGCGCGCATGTGTGCGTGTGCCCATCTGATGTTTGTTGTTATGCACTTCTGTTCTCGTGCTTTACAGCTGTTATTTTATTTTTGCTTCGGTGTTATAAGTGCCCAATTTAAAGATGTCCAAGTGTTTTGTTTGTGAAAAAGGCGACAAAACTGTTCAGTGCACTGACGAAAACTTTTACAAATTGACAATGGTGATCAAGTTTCGGAAACAGAAAAATTTCCAGTATGGGAAATTTTTGTTAACAAAACCCTCAGACGTTGTTTATCATTACAAATGTTTCAAAAAAGTGACGACTCTGAATCCGAAATACCGATCTGAGTTCGAAGATTTCTGTCGCAAAAAAAATGTAAGTATTCACTTTTGAAATGTTAAGGTTCTCAAAATTGTCGATTTTCAACAATTCATTATTCTTCTAGGAACGTCCGTACAGTTCATCAGATCGAAAAAATCAGAAGGAAAAGATTACAAAATCACCTGTCTCACCTGGTGAATCTCACAAAACTCAAGCAGAAGGCCATAACGATTCTATAGTAACGGATTTTACTGAGGTAATTATAATTTCGGAGTGTTATAAAGCTTGTTTTTCTATATGTAACGATTCACTTCATGAAAATTAGTTACTTCAATTGCTTATTTAATTGCTCCTTACTACCACTTTTCGATTTTTTTATAATTTTCAATCAATGTTTTGAAAGAGTAAAAAATTATGTGAAAAAAATAGTAAACGTAGAAGATAAAATGTAATTTATATTTCATTTAGGTCAATACTTGTCGTTTGATTATCTTGATAAATAAATTCAAAAATGATAATAAAACTGTACTATTTGAAACGACTTTTATAAAAATATCTTTCATAATAATTATTTTTATTAAGAATTGAAAATGCACATTCGGATATTGAATTAAGTGGAAATGTATTCCTATAAAATTGTGTAATGTCAACTGTTATCATGAAATTTTGAAAATAATCATTTCAAATAAAAGTATCGATAAATTAAATCCCTTAAAATTAATTCTAATAACTGAAATTTACATTTTCTTTCTTAACGTAAACGTCTAAATGAGCATAAATTACAAAATTGTTTAAAGCAAATGTTAAACTTGATCAATAAAACACTCCAAATTAATCGCACATTATTTTACTACAAAAGGTGACATTTGTAATTTGTCGTTAAAATAAAAAGTAGATTAGCAATTATTAGACAAGTAATAATCAATTTTCAAAAATGCTCTTTAATATTAAATTTTTTAGAAAAATTAATGTATCAATTATGCTTCATAATTATTAAAATTCAACTTTTGAACGAATTTTCAAATCTGTTCTGTTACAATTCATTACATCTATGATGTAAGATGTACTTGAAGATAACATTAATGGGAAGTGTATAAACGATACATAAAATTGCAAAATTATCTTTGTTCAGGGAATGTTTTATAAAGATTGTATAAAATACATATTTAAACGTTTCGTTGTCCTAAGACGGTATCATAATTGTCATCGTTTAACGGTTATGATGATTTTAATGCAACAGTGTTATTTTATATCTTCACGATAGTGATCTGTGATAATAAAATACAATATTAAAAAAAAACAGCAAAGCTAATAATTCTTGTTGTCGTGGATAATAAATGGAAACGTTTCGGAAAAAGAACAACGAAAGATATTTCATTGTCATTAAAGTCGGCTGTACATAAAATCTCGGAATTTTGCGAGTTCAGTAAACGTTTTTAATGTTGTTGCAGGAGTCTATTGCTTCATCGACGCCAGTGAAGCCAATTCTGCAGATGTTTCACAGTGACTCTTCTTTGTTGAACTCGATGGAGTCAATAGAAAAATCTACCCAGGAACCAATGGCATCTTCATCGGCGCCCATCGAGCCAATTATAGATCAAGAAATTGTTCACATTTCTACATCGGAATCTTCGCTGCCTGATGACATTTTGAGCCCAGAAACTGTGGCTTCTTCATCTGCGTCGAGTCTTCCAGATTCATCTCTATTTCCTTCTGTTGAGTCAACTCCTTCTAAATGCGATAAGCGATGCATCTTCTGCAACGTTGAGAGGAAAACGGTCAAGGGTAGGCCAGTTAAATCTTGCATTTCCCCTTCATCGTCGACCGCTGTCGGGTCAATTAAATCCATGGCGAGCGAACTCGAAGATAACGATTTGTTATTGAAGATCCATCAGTACACTCTTGTACCGTATCATACAAATTGTCTTTCTTCTTACAAATTTAACCATTCTCAAATGATTGCCGAGAAAAAGAAACATAATCCTTGGGCCGAAAATCGACATTTGCATGAAACCGCGTTCGAGGCTTTGTCTTCGATAATACAGAGCGAAATTATTGAAAAAAAAGAAGTTCTCTTCCTCGTTGATTTATTATCGCGATACAAATCTCTTCTCGTCGAATACAAGGAAAATGTCGACTTCAAGGATTTTGAATCTTATACGGCTGACAATTTGCTAAAAAAAATAAGAAATGTTTTTGGAGACACTGTCGCTGTAGAAAAATCCAATCTTGCGTACGGGAAAAGAGTCTTATATAATCGTGAAATTAATGTAGCTGATTTCGCTACGAAGTCGGCACTTGCTGTCGATCGCGAAAACAAGCAATCGAGGAATGTTGCGTTTGCTTTGCGTAAGTCCGTAAAATCTGTCACTACCAGAAAGTTGTCGAAGAACGTGTCTGTCGAAGATGTGCTCGAAGGAGAATGCGACATTCCCGACGATCTTTTTGAATTCGTTTCGGACTTAGTTTGTGGGCCTGATACTCGCAGAAGAAATTCTTCTGAAGATTTGTTAAAAATCAGATCCATTTGCAGCGATTTGATTTTGTCATTAACAAAGGAAAGGTCAGGCCCTCGAAACATTTAACACTTGGGTTAGCTATAAAATCGTTAACGAACTCCAGAAAGATTTTGACCATTTTAAATAGATACGGCCACGCTGTTTCGTACAATACCGCAGAGGAAGTTGAAACCGAAATGACGTACACCCATTTTGCGGACGATTCCGTTGTTCCCCCAGGAATTCGCACCATTGACGGCCTTCATACCCACGTTGCATTTGATAATTTTGATCGTTTCGTGGATACTTGTGGTGGCAAGGACACTCTGCACGACACGGTTGGAATAGTGTATCAGATGGAAATGCGACGAGCACAGAGACAGAAAAATCGATCGAATTATCTTCCTTGCAATATTCGGAAAACAACGAGCAGGAACCCGTTTCGAGAAAACGTAGGAAGTTTGATAGCTTAGGGAATGACAATAGAATGTTTTATCCCAAGCCAAACGCAGAAATGTCATTGCTCCCTCTGAAAACCATTGTTACATGCATCGAAGAATGTACAGAAGCGAAGAAAATTGCTATTCAAAGAGACCTCATTTGGTTGGTGTCTTTGGTATTAAACCCATTCGAGCCGATGTGGTTAGGTCACAATTATCAAATGATGAATGACGAATCTTGCTTGCAAAAAGTAGAGTATTTGCCCCCCATTAATGCCTCTCCCGTGACGTATGATGTAGTCATTGAGACATTGCGTTATGCGCTTTCCATTGCCCAGAAATGCAATCAGCAAAAAATTATCGTCACCTACGACCTGGCTATCGCGAAGATGGCAATGCAAATCCAAAAACAAGAAAGCCCACTTTATGACGACATTTTCGTGAATCTCGGTGCTTTCCACATGCAGATGGCCTTCTTTAAAGTTATTGGGAAATACATAGATTCCTCCGGTTTGGTAGACATTTTAATTTATTCAGACGTTCTTGCGGCGGGGTCAGTGAATGCATTCATCGACAGCAAGCATTTCAACCGATGCAAACGGATTTACCCCTTGCTAAGCGCTGCCCTTCACAAACTTCATTTTGATCGTTTTCTCTCTGAACATAACATTGATATCAATGACTTTCTTGATGATATTCTTCAATTGAAAAGTAACCCAACGGGGTTAAACGAGCCACTTCAACTTCGAGATTCATTTGTGTCTTTTTTAAACAAATACCACAATTTCTACGATTTGACTTTGGCTGGGGACCATGGAAAAACCGCTCAATTTCACATTCAGTTTGTCGAGCTCATTTTTATTTATCATAGATTCTCACGAAGCATAAGATGTGGCAACTTCGAAGTGTATATCGATTCCATATCAGAAATGACTGATTTATTTTTCGCCATGAATCAGCCAAACTATGCTCGCTGGTCTGTCGTTTATTTAAGCAATTTGATAAGATTGAAAACGGAAAATTCTCCATTGGTCGCGGACTTTGCTCGAGGGGCTTTCGGTGTCAAACGCACTTCAAATAAGTTGGCACGTGCTCCAGTTGACCTGACTCTTGAGCAAACAATCAACGCCGATGCTGGCAATAAATTGACAGGAGTGACTCATTTTACAAATTCGTTTTCAGCACGTCAAAGGTGGGCTTTGAGTCACAGTATGCGTACGAAAATTGTTTCGAAAGTTTTGGAAGATACCTCTCTTTCTCGCAAGGATGACGTTTCGCATTCGTTGAAATCAAATCGAATCGAAAAAGATCGGAAACATCTTGACGCTATCGTCCAGACTGTCAAGGATAACATCAATCCTTTCGACATTAGTATAGACGCGAATGAGATGTTCAACATCTCTACCGGGAAAGCGGCCTCCCCTTTGGTAGCTGAGTTTTTGCCTAAACTCGCGGTCCTTGGGCCGTGCACAAAAAGAGAGTTTCATTGCCTCGTGTGACGGTAATCCGAAAAAATTCGACGAAGCATTAAAAGAAACAAGCTCTTTAACTTTTCACACGATTCTGTAAAGTCAATACAAAAAACCGCCAATGGAAAGAAGCAGGTCGTGATGAAAATGGAGCGGGATATTTTCGGTCGTCTTCTGAAGATTGCTCTCGATCAGAAAATCGATATGAATAGATGTTTCACCTATCCATTGGTTCCCGTGCCTCCAGCTATGTTTCAGATGGATGGACAAATGTGTAAGACCGACAAATCGGTTTTGGCCAAAAAACTTATGTCCCGTGTACAGCAATCTAGGCCATCTTCTGTTGACGTCGAAATAATCGATGGGTTCTACGCTCTTCATCGACTCGGAAATGTCGTTCCACATACATTCGATAAACTGGCTGAAAATTTCCTCATCAAACTGTGTGCGTCAGATGCTTCTAAAATTCACTTGATTTTCGATATTTACATTTCGCCTTCCATAAAAGACTGCGAGCGTCAAAATCGAAAAGAGTTTGATATTCCGTACAACATCACTGGTCCCAGGCAAAAAAGACCTGGAGATTTTCAAAAAAGTCTTAAAAATTATAAATTTAAAGAGGCTTTGGTTGCTTTTTTCTGCATTCATTGGGAAAATTCGTATTTGGCTACAATCTTTGGTGAAAAAAAAATTTTTGTTACGGCGGGTGAAAAATGTTTCTCTTTCTGTTGTGTCGATGGAAATGTTGTCAAAAAAGAAGAGAAAGACCTGGAATGCTTTCACGAAGAAGCCGACACCCGAATAATTTTCCATTTGACAAAAATTCCCCGTCATTCAAATGTAATTATCAACGCCACAGACACAGACGTTCTTATTATTTTGTTAGGCAACATAAACAAATTTCCCGATTTAAACATTTGGCTGATGGGAGGACGTCGGCAAAAAATCAATTCTCCATTAGTTGCAATGATTTGGCATCAAATTTAGGGCAAAGCCTTTGCAACAGTTTGCCTGCGTTTCACGCTTTTACCGGTTGCGATTACTCGGCATCATTTTACGGTAAAGGTAAAATTACTGCTTTTAATATATTTGAGAAAAGCCCTAAATTTCAAAATGCTTTCGAGTCACTAATCGATCCTTCGAATATATTTGACGACGATATCATTGATGCCGTTCAAGAATTTACGTGTCTCATATATAAAATAAAGAATTGTACAAGCGTCAACGAAGCGCGATATCGAATCTTCGACAAAACGTTTTCTGGTAACAAACGTGATAAAAAATTTGCGACGAAAATAACGGGATTCGAGTCGACGCTCATTCCTCCTTGCTGGAAATCGCTAAAACAAAAAATGCTACGAACCATCTACATCAATTCGATGTGGCAAAGTGCCACTGAATCTCGTTGCGCGAAATTAAGACCTGAAGATTGTGGATGGTTCGTGGATCATTCTAGCAAAAAAAATATTTTGAAACCGATTTGGTTCAACGGAGAAGCTTTGCCTTCCACAATCAGCGACATTTTAGAAAAATCGGCTAGCTGCGATTCGCAAACAGACGAATCGGTAATTGACGCAAATGTAATTGTAGGAAAGGAGATGACCGATGATCTTAATTTTGATATCGATTCATCAGAAGACGAGTCTTCAGATGAGTTTTTCGATGAATGAATCATTAGCATTTCCTTTAATCTTACTTTATTTGTAACTTTCTTACTGTATAATTTTATTTCTGAAACATCTCATTCCGAATTTTTTTTATACTGTTTCAATAAATGCAACTGTACCGTGTGAGAAATGTTCATTTAGTCTAACCTTAATTAAAAATTCCTATTACAAACTCTACAATTAAAAATAAACAATTAATAAACAAAATAAACAATTAAATTAACAATTAACACGTACTAGGATTTTTTTAGTAAAAATCGCTGAAGAAATACTACACGGAAAAAAATGATATGTAAAAAATAATAAAATTATCAATAAAAGATACTGTTTAGCACTGTAATTTAGTCGTTTTACTGAATTTTTATTATAAATTGATGTATGAACATCTAATCTTACTGTTTGAATATATATTAATATTATTATACACTGTAAAAAGCATTGATGTGCATATCAAAAATTCATTTGACGTGTTAGTAGTATCTCATTTATTTCATTGAAAAATTACGAGTTTATCATTACCCGTGGCCGAGTTACATAATAAACTGTAAATAGTCATCAGATTTCTGACGATTTTTTACAGTTTATTTTTTTTCCGTGTAGTATTTGCTATGATTTTGTTAAAATTCACTTAATTATAAAAAAAATGTAAAAAACTTGGAGATATTCGACAAAATTCCAATTTACATTACGTTCTCTGACAGTTCCATACTTTTTATCTGGAAATATGATATTTTTAACTATGATAAATGATAAAAGTATATAATTAACATATAAAATATAATAATATAAATGATAAAAAAATCAAAATATTCATAATCCCTACACAATATTATAATATCATAAACGTTAAATAATAACAATAACAACAATTATGATCTTTAAAAATTTATAATATTAGATAGTATCCAAAGTATAAATAAAAGCGTGACGCTCTGTCCTTGTTTACGGTGCGCATTGCAGACGCCACGCTCGAGCTGACTCGCGCATTGAGTCAAAAATCATGATCAGCCTGGGTTTTGCAGGGGCCAGGGCCAATCAGCCGGGTATTTTCTGAAAGGGAATTTGATGCCCTTTCGAATGAAACAAGTTTCGTCCATAAAAGCGATGGACCCAAATCGCTTAGAAATCTAATTGTTAATAAATTTTTATTGCTCATAACGCAGGGGGTACGAGTTTGGCTGACAATCGTTTATGATAATACGACTTATAAACTACCTTTTGCAAGTAAATTTATCCATAAAAGCGATGGACCCAAATTTTTGCGGTGGGCTCTCGCACTAAGAGCCTTTACACATTGCATTACGAGTTACAAAAGACTCTTTAAAGATAATACTTTGAGACCATCTTATACACTTCTTTCAGAAATCTACTTTTCAGTATTCTTTCACAAACTACTTATTTAATACGGCACACGGCACACGATGCTAAATGACTTAGCAACGATTTTCTTATAATAAGTAATAATCTCTCTCTTGATACTTTATTTCTAAAGAAGTTTTTTGTAAATCCTTTATAAAGTTAAACACTTTTATCGACTTCTTTCAAATACTTTCATACTTTTGCTCTTGTCGATGTAGAGGCTTGTTGGTTATCATGGTTACAAAGTATTGCTATTTTTTGAATTAGTTATAGTTCTGAAATAAATGTTAAGAAATTATTATCACATAAGTGTTAAATAACCACCAAAATTAATAGTTATTAATAAAACAATTATTATTTTACTTACTGCCGATGTTCTAAGGAATCATTTAAGAACCGAACGGAATCATTCTGTGTTTATACTTTTAGTTGCTTTGTATTTACGTTTTTGGTTATGTACCCACGTTTTAATCGCAGACTTTTTTAGGTCTTCTAATAATTCAGGATGCTTTTTAATGAGTTTTCCAATTTCACTGGATGTGGGTAATTTGTTGTCATTAGAATATATGTAATGATCAAAAGCATCGAGAACGACACGTTTTCGATCTCGTGGCCATCGGTTGCGTCTACGTACTGGAAATACAATATTAAAACATTTATTAATTTATATAATTGTCTCTAAAGATTTACATATAATACTTAATCGACATTTTATAAAATATTTTAAGATTTGTATATACAGAGTAAGTAACAAGAAGTTTTGAATTCAAAACATACATGTATTGTAGATTAGGTCATCCAGAACAAAAAGTCCTCTATCATTTGGCAAACCACGCAAATTTCTGAGTTATTAATTAAAGAAACCTCTATACATGGCAATTTTTAATGATTCAAAATTTTGCGTGGTTTGCAAAATGGTAAAGGGCTGTTTTGTTCAGTATGACCAAATCTACATGTATATTTTTGATTCAAAACTTTTTGTCACACACCTTGTATATGTGCAATATGTATATGTGTATAATCATAATGTCAAAATTGTATATATATGTGTATTATAATTGCAAAATAATTTTTTACTTACTCTTATTTCTTTGTTGAGAATCCCGCACTTGACGATTCTGATTCTTTTTTTTCTTTACATTTACCACATTTTGATCATTTTGCGTATTATCATCTGAGTAACTAATATCCGGTGGCGTATCAGGTTCATCAACATCTTCATCTACATCTACATCGACAGAAATTTATAAATCTATGACTGGTATTGATAGTTCGATGTTATATTTAAGACCGTCTTAATTTCATCTTTAGATGCTGTAAGAGCTGTTTTATTGGCTACATAGCATCTGAAGATAAACTTAAGACGGTCTTAAATATAAGATTAAATTATGAATGTGCCTTCTATATTAAAGAATCTATATAACCTCAGATTCTAAATTATATCCACCCATTGACCATTAAAGTATAAATAAAAAATTTTAATTTAATTCAATTGTAAAAGAATAAAGTACCTTGTTGAAAATCCCGGATGGTTCTTCTGGATGCAACTCTCTCATTAATTTCGTCATCGTAAGTTTTCGTGGTTGTCTTCGTTGTATTTTCCATATCTGAGAGTCCAGAGTCAGAATCATTACTGTCACTTTCATCCATATCAACTCCTTGTGCTGCTTCGAGATATTGAGATATTTCTAAGATTTCTTTTTCTATAACAGGTTGTCTGTAGTGAGATAAATGAATTTTATCGGCATGGCCCATAAATTTGCAAGCGTTGAAATTTCATTTTCTGATAGATTATAATGAATACATGTTGTTGCTATATGCTTCCGTAATTGAGTTCCACGAATAGTATCTGGATTTTCTGCGCCACTTTCTACTGCATATTGCCGTAATAAGTCACACGCTAAAAGATATTTGTGATTATCTTTTTTAAGCGAAGGAAGACCAAATAGATACGGATTCTTTGAAGAAACTTTCGCAACCTTTCTATGCTTTAAAATCATTTCGATGCAGTCTCTTAATTCTGCTGTTAGTAAGACTGGTACCGTTCGTCCAAGTTTACCTCTTAAGGGGGTCATCCCGTGTGACGGCCGTTTTTTTTTAGCTTTTTTCGGGATTTTTTTTTACGAACAATAAAAACATAGAACTTCAAACTTTTTACCATTTATTTATTAACATTTCAGCAGTAACTCAAATTTTTTTTAGGCCAAAATTCTCACTCAATTATGAGTTATACCACTCTAAAGGCACTCATGTCGAAAAAAAGTTTGCAAGCGGCGTCCATGATTCAGGCTGATCGGCTTATCTGAAATCAAAAAATCAAACAGTATTTTAATCTGTGAAGCTATGGCTATCGCCGGAACTAGGATTATTTGAAAATATTGAAAATTGAATATTTTACACGTTTTCAAAAATTTGATTTACAAATGGCATGATTTTTTGTGATTATTTTGTCATAAAAAAAAATAACGGCTTGACATTTTTTAATTATCCTAGTTCCGGCGATAGCCATAGCTTCACAGATTAAAATACTGTTTGATTTTTTGACTTCAGATAAGCCGATCAGCCTGAATCATGGACGCCGCTTTTTTCGACATGAGTGCCTTTACAGTGGTATAACTCATAATTGAGTGAGAGTTTTGGCCTAAAAAAAATTTGAGTTACTGCTGAAATGTTAATAAATAAATGGTAAAAAGTTTAAAGTTCTATGTTTTTATTGTTCGTCAAAAAAAAATCCCGAAAAAAGCTATAAAAAAACGGCCGTCACACGGGATGACCCCCTTAAGGTAAATCGTACATATTTTTTGGCAATTTCTTTGGCACGTGGTGAAAGCGCTTTATACATATCGTTTGTTTGAAAATTAATTCCTTCATAAGTTTTTAATCTTCGATTAGCGTCCTTTGTATCTCTCCAGCTCTACGACGATTAAAGACTTGTATTGAAATCAATGTTGCTTTTGTAAGTGAAAGCCATGCATCATAGGAAAACTTTTCTTTCAAGGAATTATAAGCTGTTTCACGTTTTTGTTTTAGAAAGTTATGGAGCTTAATAATATCTGCCTTAGAAGGCAACGTAATTTTTTTACGTCTCAAATTTCTACTCATTGTTTCGGATATTGTTTTTGATATGCGTGTATTAAAATCTTCGGTAAATACTTTTAAGAAATCTTCGGTACGTAATTTCCTTTCCCCGTCTTTGTTTCTAATGCATCGATTGATCAAAATTTTACCCATTTCTTTTATCAAACCTCCAAGTGCAGAAGCCAGTGATGGAGTTTCATAAAATTTTGCACACAAAGATAAACCGGCTAGACTATTGATTGCTTCAATGCAAGCAATGCTGTATCGGGGGAAGTAAATGGAAGCAAAATCCGTAATATTAGAATTTTTACGTTTCAATTCTAGAAGTAGACGACCCATCTTTCTCATTTTTTGTCTAATCATTGCATCATTGTGTTCAGATGTTTTATACTTTTCGCACTGTTGATTACCGAATGCGATTACTAACTCAGCGTAACGAATAGCCTTTACTATATCGTCTTCTCGTAAAATTGGAAAAACTCGTATTCTGAGATCATTGCTTGCCTCATTGTGTATACGTCCTAATACTTGTCTTCCTAAAACCGATATCGATCTAGTATCTTTACTTTTAATCTTAATGCATCTCTGATAGTGATGTCTGCTTGTAATTTTTAGAACAAAAGCTTTACATTTTGGACATACGACATAATCAGAAGGTGCTCTGTTGTATTCTTTTTTTGAACGTCTTTCTACCAGTAGTTCACTATCATTT
The DNA here is from genome assembly GCA_030770225.1 of Temnothorax unifasciatus. NCBI lineage: Eukaryota > Metazoa > Arthropoda > Insecta > Hymenoptera > Formicidae > Temnothorax > Temnothorax unifasciatus. Next base: position 38,863 of record JASTWK010001099.1, read on the forward strand.
CGTGCACAATCGACATTAAAATAGAAATCTCCACGTCTACGTATCGTTTCTAGAATCTTTCTTCGTTCTGCCGTCCCTTTTGGTATATTTTTAAACTTTTGTACTTCTAATTCATTAGCATGTACTCTTTCAAGATGACGAGCTATTTTGCTCTGGAACGTGTTGCAATACATGCAGAAATGTTTTTTCTTTCCCGCACCGACTGATGTTACAAACATGTCAGTGTCATCTCTGGCACATTTGCCAGATACGTTTAGTGACATTGATATTTCAAATGCACTAGAAGTATTTGCTGAGCTGTTGGTTTCTTTAGTAACAGGATTTGTTGCCTGATGTATCACAGGTTGAAAACTTTCATCAGATGAAGGTACGTAAGACGGATCCGTATCATAAATGTTTTTTGAAATGTTGTCTTGCACAGTTTCATTATTAACAGGGCATGCTAAGAAGAAAAAAAAAACGTTAAATATAACAAAAATTATAGACTTGATGCTGATATATAAGAAACTATGTGATCAGTTTTATCCATACAGTTAAGGAGATGTTGGACCTTGATATAACGTTTTCTTAGTTTACTATTTATTTTTAATTGATTGTATAAAGTGACAAATGCTTTTACAATGTGAAGGTACGCTAACTAATGGAAGACTGTCCAATCTACATACCGGGTGTCTCAGACCACCCGTATCACCCGATTTATTCGTAAACGCAACATTTTAGAGAAAAATGTTCCAGACCAAAGTTGTATAGTTTCAAGGGGTACATAAGATGGTGTCATTAGTTTCACCTTAAATAGTTGCTTGAAGGTCACGTAAAGGTCACCTTTAATTTTTTAAATAGAACCACCTACTTTTTATTACATATTCTTGTAGCTTATCTCGAGAGCTTTCCAAAACATTATAAGAAAGTATTTTTTCATTAAGAACTTTTGGAATTATAAGACTTGAAAGTTTTAGTATTTTGACATAAAATACAAAATATCTTGTAAAACATCAAGTTTTTTATTAATAAGAAATTATAATTTCTTATTAATAAAAAAGTAGTGCATTTCCCAGGTGTTCATATTACTCTGTCCATCCCCTGTATTTCATTATAAACAATAACAATATGAATGAAGCTGTATCAAAAAATTATTGCATCATTCTAATCTGAAAAAGTATTTTCTACACTAAATTTATTTTCTACATACATTTACATTTTATTTGCATTATAGTTTCAAATAACGATTAATATGAAGAGTTCTTTGTATTACGTTACGCTAAGATCATAAAAGTTAACCAGAAAAAAAAAACAAATTAATGAGTTTTAAAAGAACATTAAAAGATATGACACAATTAAGGAGATAAGGTAAAAAAAAGGTAAGGTAGACCGAGGCGAATCGGATCATTCTCTTCTTTTCATTTTTTCGTTATACAATAAGAAATATCATATTTATTTATTATTTTATTATATGAAATCCAAGCTAGTTATAAAGGTTAAGAATCTACAATAAGATTAAATAACAAAAATTATTTTTGATTACTCCTTTACCGAAAAAGAAATATTGATCCAATTTGCCTTGGCCTATCCTATTTAATGCAATACCACAATATGATTACAAACTTACTTTCGTTCATATCGACCCGATCTAAATTAGGCCTATTGCAATTTGCACTCTCCAAAACATCTTGTGATGTACAGTTCAATTCATCCTGCTCATTGATGGAAGAATTTAAACAGGAATTATTTTTTGATTCTTCATTAAGAAAACCTGTGGAACAAAACAAAATAGAATCTCATTTACATTCTCAAAACATTACGTATATTATTTTTAATCAGTTTCTATTAAAAAACAATTATTTAAATTCATAAATGTTTTATATGCTTCAAATCGATGTTTTTAGTAGCTTTATATACAGGGGATAGATAGAATAATGTGAACACCTGGAGAAAATGCACTACTTATTTTATTAATAAGAGATTGGCCCATTGTTTGTCTTTAATAGAGATTTTATCCTTGTTTGGAATAAGGTCATACAATGCTTAAATAGTCACCAGTGCAATGCTATACAACAATAACACGATGATATTTTAAATCAGTCAGTTACGTTGAAAATCGTTAAAATTTTGAAAAAGACAATTTTGGAAAATAAGAAGCTTTCTTCATCTTTCTAACATCACTTATATAATCAATTAAAATATGTTCTGCTAGTACAACATTTCATTGGTGATTATTCAAGATGACTATTGTAAGACCTTATTCTAAACAAGGGTAAAATTTGTATAAAAAACAAATGGTAAATTATAATGTAAACACCTAGGAAATGCACTCCTTTTTTTATTAATAAGAAATTATAATTTCTTATTAATAAAAAAGTAATGCATTTCCCAGGTGTTCATATTACTCTGTCCATCCCCTGTATTTCATTATAAACAATAACAATATGAATGAAGCTGTATCAAAAAATTATTGCATTATTCTAATCTGAAAAAGTATTTTCTACACTAAATTTATTTTCTACATACATTTACATTTTATTTGCATTATAGTTTCAAATAACGATTAATATGAAGAGTTCTTTGTATTACGTTACGCTAAGATCATAAAAGTTAACCAGAAAAAAAAACAAATTAATGAGTTTTAAAAGAACATTAAAAGATATGACACAATTAAGGAGATAAGGTAAAAAAAAGGTAATTGAATTTGAAAGGCGCTGCTTTCGATCGTCATCTGCACGTGCTGTGATTGTGTTCTGTGGTTGCTTCAGTATCATTGGTGAGTTTGCTGAGAATACTCGGCGATCTCTTGACGGCGATCGTTCGATCTCATTGGCGTTCTCCGTGCAGGCTTTCTCGGAGACCTGGAAGCGCGACTTGACGTTCGGGCTTGAGAGTTCCTCGAGTCCCAGATCGGGTTTGTCGGAAGCGGGCTGGTCGGATTCCTCGACCGGTTTCATTGTCTACATTGAGCTGCTTGCTGCACTGCACGCACCGGAAGCAATTCTTGTGCCAGACCAGACCCTCGGCTATCGTCTCTATCTGCTTTCGCTGTTATCGTCATCAGTTACTTCTGTATCATTGGTAAGTTTGCTGAGAATACTCGGCGATCTCTGGACGGCGATCTGTGACAGCGATCGTTCGATCTCATTGGCGTTCTCCGTGCAGGCTTTCTCGGAGACCTGGAAGCGCAACTTGACGTTCGGGCTTGAGAGTTCCTCGAGTCCCAGATCGGATTTGTCGGAAGCGGGCTGGTCGGATTCCTCGACCGGTTTCATTGTCTACATTGAGGCTGCTTGCTGCACTGCACGCACCAGAAGCAATTCTTGTGCCAGACCAGACCCTCGGCTATCGTCTCTATCTGCTTTCGCTGTTATCGTCATCAGTTACTTCTGTATCATTGGTAAGTTTGCTGAGAATACTCGGCGATCTCTTGACGGCGATCTGTGACGGCGATCGTTCGATCTCATTGGCGTTCTCCGTGCAGGCTTTCTCGGAGACCTGGAAGCGCGACTTGACGTTCGGGCTTGAGAGTTCCTCGAGTCCCAGATCGGGTTTGTCGGAAGCGGGCTGGTCGGATTCCTCGACCGGTTTCATTGTCTACATTGAGCTGCTTGCTGCACTGCACGCACCGGAAGCAATTCTTGTGCCAGACCAGACCCTCGGCTATCGTCTCTATCTGCTTTCGCTGTTATCGTCATCAGTTACTTCTGTATCATTGGTAAGTTTGCTGAGAATACTCGGCGATCTCTTGACGGCGATCTGTGACGGCGATCGTTCGATCTCATTGGCGTTCTCCGTGCAGGCTTTCTCGGAGACCTGGAAGCGCGACTTGACGTTCGGGCTTGAGAGTTCCTCGAGTCCCAGATCGGGTTTGTCGGAAGCGGGCTGGTCGGATTCCTCGACCGGTTTCATTGTCTACATTGAGCTGCTTGCTGCACTGCACGCACCGGAAGCAATTCTTGTGCCAGACCAGACCCTCGGCTATCGTCTCTATCCGCTTTCGCTATTATCGTCATCAGTTACTTCTGTATCATTGGTAAGTTTGCTGAGAATACTCGGCGATCTCTGGACGGCGATCGTTCGATCTCATTGGCGTTCTCCGTGCAGGCTTTCTCGGAGACCTGGAAACGCGACTTGACGTTCGGGCTTGAGAGTTCCTCGAGTCCCAGATCGGGTTTGTCGGAAGCGAGCTGGTCGGACTCCTCGACCGGTTTCGGTTGGATCAACATCATGTCGGATGAAGAAGCTGACGGCGTCACCGATATTGAAGATGTCGAGAACGATGACGATCTGTTGTGGTTGGATCGGCGCGAGCTGATTCTGGTAGTAAAAAGTAACCCGGCATTGTACGCCAAATCGAGTAAACAATATTGTGGTAAAGGATTCGACAAAGATTTAGCATGGCACAGAGTAGGATTGTCTCTCTCACACCCCATATCAGGTAGCTGAGCGTTTTATATTTTGTGACATGAGGTTAGTTACGTTGCTCTGCCAGCAGGTTGATATTTGTTTGATTTTAGGACCAGCGGCTGCCCAAGTCTTTTACAACATTCGACAAAGGTTTGGAAAAGAAAGACGGAAAGTGGCTGCTTCCCATAAGGGTAAATCAGGCCAAGGAGCGACGAAACCATATGTGCCTACATGGCCATTATACGAGGACTGTTTATTTTTATCTGACCACATCGTTGCACGCAAGTATGTGTTTTGTTTCATGTGCGTAGTATACAAATATTTTGACAAAACTGGGTCACATGTTTTGATCTGTTTTCCAGAACTACCGTAGCTACAACTACAACTACAGTAGCTACAACATTCCGAAGGCAGCCCGGTCCTCTTCCTTACCACCTACAATTAGGCCTTCTGCGCGACGATCTTCACACTCACCCTCGCCACCTGTATTCAATTTACCCGAATCTTCGAGGTCACCGTGGAGCAGCGAATTGGAGAACGATTTGTTTCCAAGTACAGATTTCTTTCGTAATAATTGGCCTAGATTATACCGATCGTTTAGTACGCGTACCAAACGGTTGGTGTAAACTAAGCCACTATGAAAGAAAATTAACATTAATTGATCATGTTTGATTTTTTCAGGAGGTGAATCTGATACTTTAGACAGTCAGAGTTCACAGGAAGTAGCTCACAGAACTCGCATTGCAGAGGAAGCTTCAGTCTCGCCAGGTTCCAACCAGAGCTTGCCATCTGAATCTGAAATCGCTATTCTAAAAGCCATAAAGAAAGCCGGCTCAAAATAAAAAAGGACTGTACCTGAGCCGGATAATTTTGCCGTTAAGAAGAAGAGAGATGATGATTTGCTCAGTCAGTCAATTATGGAGCAAACGAAGCAGCTATCTTCTCTAGTGGCAGCTAATTTAACTCATTCTGTAAATCCTAGTAATTCAGTTCTTGGCGCACTCTCGATTGACAAAGTCATCGCACAAGGTGTGCCTGTTGAAAGGCACCTGGAGTGCATAACGGAATTACTGTCCATTATCAATCAAAAGTATATTAAGGGTCGACAGGAGTAATTCCATTATGCACTCCAACAATGGATATCTCTGTATTCTGATGTTATGAAAGATTTTCATATAAGATTGAAACTTATGTAACTAACTCCGATATAGATATTCACACACCATATTGCTGTAGTGTATGACTTTATTAAATGCAATATCTCGAAATTGCCCAATTATATTGGTTTACTTAAGAGTAACATGAGTCTTATTGCCAACACACTGTTAATAGTAATCAAATTTGTATCGTAGGTATGCTGGACTCTGTACTCTATATTGCTCATTGAATAAAACTGGCAAATATTACTGCTTGAAATTTATCAAGTTTGTAATGTTACGTTTATCTAAAACCGATGTACATATATAAAAAAAAATTAGCTTTTTGTTTCCATGAATTTTGTTCAATGAGTAATTTTGGTAATATAATTTGACGTATGCGTATGTTAAAACTCTACCAAGTCTTGCCAAGCGATTGTTAATATACTTTGTAGTCGAACTACAACGTATACCTTGATAAAGTAATAAATTTATTTTTATACTTGCATAGAATTCTAATTTTTAAACATGCAATTTATTAACGAATTATAACATTGGACTTGCAAAGTTTTATCGACAAATAATAATTATTACAGTTTATTAAATATGACATACATTATCGTTTTGAAAAAAATATATAGCATATTATGTTAAAAGATACTTTCCCTAACATAATAAAAATTAGAACCGTACTTGGTGGTGGTTTTAATAACACTATAATTTATTTATGTATCGTTATTTTGAATTATTTACTACTTGAAGACGTACGTAAAAAACAAGTTCACATTTATACCTCAAAATATAATTGTTGCTTTGTAACATGATAGGTTCAAAATTTAAAGTGCATTATTTTTTGTAATTGTATCTTTTTGTATCTCTATTAACTGATATAAATACTACAGGCAGCTTTAAAAATATTCTTGATGAATGTTGTTTTATTAGTTGAAATGCAGTACAAGAAGAAATAATTAGTTTTGCATTATTAATATATAACCGTATTCGTCATCTTATTGTATTTTATACAGAATGAATGTATGTAGGATAATAGAATTAAGCGAAAATGTATGGTTATGGAGGTGCCATTAAAATTTAATTAAATTTAATTTAATTAACGTATCTATAGGCGATTATAGATGGTTCGGAGAGGACCAATGTAGTCATAAGAAATATATATAAGAAATGCGATACCTCTAACGTTTCACTTAATTTCACGTAAATAAATCATCAAACTACTAATCTTGATTTTTATTTTCACGTCTTTTATGTGGATTGAGAGATTCAGGCGCATTTAATTTAAATTTGTGCTTTTCATATAATTCAAAGCATACGTATTTAGTTTAACAAATAAGATAACTAAATGACCTACTATTAAATATAAAACATTTAAAATATTACATATGATTTTAAAAAGTCATAATTGGAAAAATTGAAACAGATGGATATCTTGTAATTATTCGAACAATAATTTTAAATAATTAAAAATAACAAATGTAATACTAAAACTAAATTTTTATGAAAAAAGTTATCGCAAAGTATTATCTAAAAACAAGAACGTGTGTTGTATACGCAGAAAAAAGAATATTCTTGATTTCAAAAATATCTTTAGTTTCTGAAAAGCATATGAATAAAGTCATTTATATAGGTCAACCAAGAAATAAATGTTGAAATAAAAAGTTGAAATTCTTACAAGATTATAGATTGTTTCGTATATAAACAAGAGCACTGTAATTTTCTTATAAGAATTTCAGCATTTTTTTTTTTGGTTGAACTGTATATGACTATTCAAGCAAGTTTTCATCGTTTAACGCAATATAATCACATTTCAAGATTTCCATGTTGAAACTAAAGATAATTTCAAATCAAGAATACTCTTTTTTTTCTGTGTAGGCATAAAATAAACATTGCATTCGGGGATGAGATTAGCAACAAGATGTTTAACATATGAAGGGTACAGGGGAAAACCGATCTAAGTCCTTTTTTTGTCGAAATCATGTTATCTTGTGGCAAGAACTTTCATAATTCTTATCCGTTTAAACCACGAACGGTTACAATCATTGAAAATAAGGCTGACACATGTGCTGGGAAAAACGATTATAATCCACTCGCTTATGAGGAAGAACGAAGAACCATAATATTCAACATACATTGTAATCACTAATTGTAAGTAAACACACATGCTGATATTCACTATCACAGTATTATCTTTTCGATAACTCCTCAAGATATCTGAGACCTTGAAACTTAAAATTGCGTTTTTCTCAAATTACTCCGGATGGACATCGATGTGCATCGAAAACATATAGAAACGCGCCGCCGCTGATAAAAATCGCAATATCGCTCTTTTTCCAAGGAGAGTGTGCGTACAGGATTTCGCTTCTGCAATTTCGCCTGTCTTCCCACCGGGAAGCTAAAGCTCGATCGTGGTGGTAAAGTCAATTAGTACCCATTAATCCTGGATACCAATCAATCCTGGACGATCCAAGGAGATCCTGAGAAATACTCTAAACGATACTTTACATTCAATTTCACGATTTCGGTATATTGATATTCGATAAAATTACAAGTTCCGTCCATGCGTTTTTCCTAGAAAAAGAAAATATGTACAATCGCCATCGGTATTAATCGACGTTGCTATCGGTCCTAACGCTTATAAATGTTAACCCGTTGACCGTGTATGACGGCTATAGCCGCAAAAATAAAAGTGGCCAAGAGTGTGTATGACGGCTATAGCCGCAACGTAGAAAAAACAAAGTAAAACTTTCTGAATTTGCTTGAAACTTGTTACTCGGGGGTTTTTGGGGTCGCTGATTACGAATCCGAAGTCAGATGTACAAAATTCAAAATGGCGGACCCAATATGGCGGATCAAAATTACAAAAAAAGGTCTGATCTTTATGAAATTTGGTACCCTTATGTTTTTGGGGTCTCTGAATCCGAATATGAAGTCAGATTTTTTAAATTCAAAATGGCGGATCCAATATGACGGATCAAAAATAAAAAAGTTGGTAGATTTCCATGAAATTGATCCGCCATATTGGACCCGCCATTTTGATTTTTGTAAATCTGACATCATATTCGGATTCAGAGACCCAAAAAACATAAGGGTATCAAGTTTCATAATAATCCGATAAACTTTTTTTTTCAACACACTTTTGGCCCAAATAGTAAAATTCTCTTACACAGCCAATGGGTTAACAAATCTCTCGCTTTCTCATTTATTCATCCTCTCTCTCGCTCGCTATCTTACTGTGCCACTTTTATACAGTATTATGTACAAAAGAATATACTACAGATTTATTCGACAAACCAAAGGGATATCTCACGATTCGTGAGATGCAACGGCTGACGACTGGACCGGAAGTCGTCTCTTCGGCTCTTTCCCGATCGTGCCGTCCCACCGCCCTGACGTGGTGCTTCGCGTGTGTCTATCGTATATATTTCGCGATGTCACTCTTTTTCATTTAGTATAAAAAGTCTCATCCGGTGACACGTTAATAGGTATACGTAAGCCAATCCGAAAGTTTGTTACACGCTCGACCTCCCTTATAGAAATGTATCACTAGCGAGTTAGTGATTAACCCTCACAGGTCACACTGGGTCGATTTTACCCGACGCCAACTCAACACATGCGTATATCTCCAAATAGGGGAGGGGGGGAAAGTTGGTTAGTAGCTGGAAAAATCGCTTTTTGGTAGTTGAAATAAAGGCCCACAAGTGTCGCTCCAGTGCTGGTTTGCCTGTTGAGCAGGAAGCGTCCGAAATCTCCTGTCGGGTAAAAAAGACCCAGTGTGACTTCAGTGTCTCAATTTCGTCATTATAATAAATCCAAAATACAGGTAAGTATTTTATTTGAAGTGAATTAAAGTGTTTTTGTATACGTGTAATGTTTTTTTTTTATAATTGGAGTATTTACAATGTAAATGTGATTGTTTTCCAGCAATATGGAGACACGTGCGCGCGTAAGACGCATAGCAGAGTTGGCTGCTTTTCTCTTTAAATAATCATTATTTGATGATAAAAAAGTTTAAATAATGATTTTTATAATTTTTTTTCAATTTTATTGACAAAAACAAACGTACATGCACGAAAAATACGTTTTAAAAAATACCGATTTTCAATCGAAAAAAAAATTGTTTAATTAAAAATTTTTTAAAAAATGGCTTATACAACCTTAAAGTACATGTCTTCAGCTTTAAAATGACCACCTATAAAGTTTATTTTTTTTAATTTTTAAAGGAGAAACAACAGTTTGAAAAAAAATCAGTTTAAAAAAAAAATGTCTTCATATTTTTCAAAATACAAAAAAAAGGATAAAATTTAGAGCAAAACAAACTAAACAGTCGTATTTCTGAGAATCTGGCGATGAATTTAAAAAAAAAACACGTCCCAAAAGCTTGCTTAGACTTGAAGTTACAACCGTTTCAAAATCGCTCGGGTAAAAAAGACCCAGTGTGACCCCAATGCGCTGTGGCGTAAGTGTGACCTGTGAGGGTTAATTACTTATTTTGAGTACTTAAATTACTGATGTACAGTAATTTCTTGTGATTCAATTACTGAGCTTGTAGTGATTACAAGTACTTCAATATTGAAGATTTCAGTGATTAAATACTGCTAATATTTAACATTAGTATTGAAATATTGAGGTATAATACTGCATCAGTGATAAAATATATTAAAGATTTCAGTGATTAAATACTGCTAATGTTTAATATTAGTATTGAAATATTGACGTATAATACTGCATCAGTGATAAAATATTTATACAAAGCACTGATAAGAATTTAATTACTAAGGTAAAGCATTAACATTAGTATTTCAATATCCAATAGTATTTCAATATTCAAAATTGAGTGCTTCAATTATTGTTGAAACTTCCTGTGTGTATTTTCCAAAATATTATTTCCTTTTTGAGACTCAAAACATAAGTATTGCTTTCAAAAATATTTAAAAAGTTTGAGAATTTTCTAGCAATGAAAACTATGACATATGCGATAAAATGGGTTTAAATATAAAGTATATAAACATTATTTTAACTGTGATTTAAGTAAGGAAGAGTAAATAATGTACATATTTAATGATATTAAGGATAGGTGCATAAGTCATTGAAGAATAATAACACGTGCACTTGTTATACAAAACTTCGTTATAATTGTCTCTTAATAAAAATTTACATTATCAAAATAGAAAGTAAATATATAAAATACAAAGTAGGTAATACTAAAATATAAAGTAATTTTATTACATATAATGTTGCTTAATATATTTCTAGCATTAATTCTTAATATTAACCTATATATTAATCTACACCAAAAAGAGAAATACTTATGACAATAATATATTCGCATACATATCTCTAGTAGTGATTAAAATGTCTTTTTAAGAAAATAAAAACATAAAAGATAAATCACGGAGTTAAAAAACTGGCTTTTCTATTAACAAACAATTCAGTCTGTTTCGAGTGAATTCACCAGAGGAAAACAACAGAATTTTCGTCTATCATTTGGATGGGGTGTTATAACGCACTTTTTAAATAACATTTCTGGAACAATAGCTACACATGAATCTGTCTGCTCAACTATGCTAAAAATTAAGTTAGATGTAATACCAGTTTCTATATCTCTGCTTAAAGATTCACCGGTACAATGTAATTTTAATCCTAAAAGAACACAAAGTTGCTTATTTGAAAGAGCAGTGTTGACAATCGTTATATGAGTGAGAGACAAGAATTCTTTATCTTGTAGTTGAACGATATTATTTGACCTTTTGATCATACGTTCATATCCTTTTACATGATACAAAATATTGTTATGTATAAAGCGTTTGAATGTCAGTATGTTTAAATTGAGTATCTCTTCTCCAACTAAAGCTTCAACCACAGTTTTTTCACGTAATGTAAGAGTGTTCATATCTGGAATACCTAGTAACCGTGTAGAATCTCCATACTTTAAACAATGCCGCAAACTTTTTTGTATGAATAATTTTTTAAACAAATTTCTTGCAATGTCTGAACAGTTATTGTTCTGAAATTCATTTGATGCCATTTCCTGAAGACTTTGCATTCTAAGATAATTTTTACAAATCTGTAAAGGAACTGAGTGAGAATTCCTAAACATTTTTGACAGCACGCCATTATAATGTTCGTAAGGAAAAGCAGACATAGCCCATAAACCTCCAAAGTTTTTCACACTTTTGGGGATATGAAGAAGCAAATGGAAATTATATTTCATAAGTTCAGGTGTTCCATATATATTTTCAATCGAAAGAACAAATTTTCTAAGAGCTTTCGTAGCTTTTATAAACTCGATCTCAGAAAATTGTTCTTGAAGAAATATGTTAATACTATATACTAATAAAAACCAATGATCTAAGTATTTTTTAGGCATATTAACACTTTGAAGGCAAATAAAGGAATAATAAAGAAGAAAATTTTTCCATTCAGAAGCTTTCCACAGTTTCCTGTCAAATAAAGATCGCGGAGTTCTCGTTATTTCACTAGGTGGTTTTATAGAAAGCAATAATGTATCAATTTCTTTAATTTTTGTATCATTACCAATGTAAAAAGATCTATCTTTATTTTTGCCATCCATCCACCATGATACCAGAGTTTTTACTACTCCTAATAATACACTGTGCATATATTCTGGTACAAAATATTTTATTATGTTAAATTCCTTTAATAGCAATAAGACTGATGGACCTTTGATTCCATTAAGAACACGACCATTTCTCATAACTTGTAAAGTGTCATTTCTATGTTGTTGAAGATTTCTCTTTATCCCTATATCACCTCGATACAATCTTGTTCTGCCACGTCCAACCGAATACTCTTCACCTGAATGGAGGCAAAATGCACATCCTTGATTACCTCTGAAAGTTTTTATATTTTGTAACAAAGGCCTCGCCATAGAATCAACAGACGACAATAATGTATGTACTCTTATTGTAACAGGATTGGCAGTAAAAACCTCAATGCCTTCGGTATGTAAAATATTAAGCTCTTCGACAAAAGGCTGAAGAAAAAGTGTT